>QLOH01001165.1:0-93569 GCA_026901365.1 Sesbania bispinosa | reverse complement strand
AATTAGCTCGTAAAGTTTCATATGAAAGCAATGCTATAAAAAAGTAGTTCGTAAAGGTTTCAGATGAATGAATGCAATGCATTAAAAATAGTTCGTAAAAGTTTTCATATAATTGCAATGCAATGAAAAAATAATTCGTAAATGGTTTCATATGAATGAATGCAATGCACTGAAAAATTCGTTCGTAAATGTTTTCATATGAATACAATGCTATGAAAAAAAGTTCGTAAACGGTTTCATTGAATGAATGCAATGAAAAAGTAGTTCATAAAATTTTCATATGAATGCAATGCTATAAAAAATAGTTCGTAAATGGTTTCATATGCAATGAATGTAATGCAATGAAAAAGTAGTTCGTAAAAGATTTCATAATAATGCAATTATGAAAAAATAGTTCGTAAATGGTTTTATAGAATGAATGCAATGCAATAAAAAGTAGTTGTAAATGGTTTCATTTGAATGAATGCAATGCAATAAAAAAGTAGTTCGTAAAGTTTTCATATGAATGCAATGCTATGAAAAAATAGTTCGTAAATGGTTTCATTTGAATGAATGCAATGCAATGAAAAAGTAGTTCGTAAAAGTTTTCATAAATACAATGCTATGAAAAAGTCGTTCGTAAATGGTTTCACATGAATAAATGCAGCAATGCAATGAAAAAGTAGTTCGTAAAAATTTTCATATGAATGCAATGCTATGAAAAAAGTAGTTCGTAAATGGTTTCATGAATGAATGCAATGCAATAAAAAATAGTTTGTAAAAGTTTTCATATGAATGCAATGCAATGAAAAAATAGTTCGTAAATGGTTTCATATGAATGAATCTAATGCAATGAAAAAGTAGTTCGTAAAAGTTTCATATGAATGCAATGCTATGAAAAAAGTTCGTAAATGTTTTCATATGAATGAATGCAATGCTATGAAAAATTAGTTCGTAAATGATTTCATATGAATGATATGCTATGAAAATAGTTCGTAAACGGTTTCATTTGAATGAATGATATGCTATGAAAAAGAGTTCGTAAACGGTTTCATTTCAATGAATGCAATGCACTGAAAAATGAGTTCGTAAATGGTTTCATATGAATGCAATGCTATGAAAAAGTAGTTCGTAAATGGTTTACATGAATGAATGCAATGCAATGAAAAAGTAGTTCGTAAAAGTTTCATGAATGCAATGTTAGAAAAAAATAGTTCGCAAATGGTTTCATATGAATGAATGTAATGCAATAATAAAGTAGTTGTAAATGGTTTCATTTGAATGAATGCAATGCATAAAAAAGTAGTTCGTAAAGTTTTCATATGCATGCAATGCTATGAAAAAATAGTTCGTAAATGGTTTCATTTGAATGAATGCAATGCAATGAAAAAGTAGTTCGTAAAAGTTTTCATATAAATGCAATGCTATGAAAAAGTAGTTCGTAAATGATTTCACATGAATGAATGCAATGCAATGAAAAAGTAGTTCGTAAAATTTTCATATGAATGGAATGCTATGAAAAAGTAGTTCGTAAATGGTTTCATGAATGAATGCAATGCAATGAAAAAATAGTTCGTAAAAGTTTTCATATGAATGCAATGCTATGAAAAAATAGTTCGTAAAAATTTCTTATGAATGATGCAATGCAATGAAAAAAGAGTTCGAAAATGGTTTAAGATGAATGAATGCAATGCACTAAAAAATTAGCTCGTAAAAGTTTTCATATGAATGCAATGCTATAAAAAAGTAGTTCGTAAAGGGTTTCAGATGAATGAATGCAATGCAATTAAAAAATAGTTCGTAAAAGTTTTCATATAATGCAATGAAAAAATAGTTCGTAAATGGTTTCATATGAATGAATGCAATGCAATGAAAAAGTAGTTCGTAAATGATTTCACATGAATGAATGCAATGCATGAAAAAGTAGTTCGTAAATTTTCATATGAATGAATGCTATGAAAAAGTAGTTCGTAAAGGTTTCATATGAATGAATGCATTGCAATGAAAAAGTAGTTCGTAAATGGTTCATATGAATGCAATGCTATGAAAAAGTAGTTCGTAAAAGATTTCATAAGAATGCAATGTTATGAAAAAATAGTTCGTAAATGGTTTTATATGAATGAATGCAATGCAATAAAAAAGTAGTTTGTAAATGGTTTCATTTGAATGAATGCAATGCAATAAAAAGTAGTTCGTAAAAGTTTTCATATAAATACAATGCTATGAAAAAGTCGTTCGTAAATGGTTTCATGAATAAATGCAATGCAATGCAATGAAAAAGTAGTTCGTAAAAATTTTCATATGAATGCAATGCTATGAAAAAGAGTTCGTAAATGGTTTCAGATGAATGAATGCAATGCAATAAAAATAGTTTGTAAAAGTTTTCATATGAATGCAAGCAATGAAAAAATAGTTCGTAAATGGTTTCATATGAATGAATCTAATGCAATGAAAAAGTAGTTCGTAAAAGTTTTCATATGAATGCAATGCTATAAAAAAAGAGTTCGTAAATGTTTTCATATGAATGAATGCAATGCTATGAAAAATTAGTTCGTAAATGATTTCATATGAATGATATGCTATGACAAATTAGTTCGTAAACGGTTTCATTTGAATGAATGATATGCAATAAAAAAGAGTTCGTAAACGGTTTCATTTGAATGAAGCAATGCACTGAAAAATGAGTTGTAAATGGTTTCAGATGAATGAATGCAATGCACTGAAAAATTAGTTCGTAAAAGTTTCATATGAATGCAATTATGAAAAAATAGTTCGTAAACGGTTTCATTTGAATGAATGCAATGCAATGAAAAAGTAGTTCGTAAAAGTTCTCATATGAATGCAATGCTATGGAAAAAGAGTTCGTAAATGTTTTATATGAATGAATGCAATGCACTGAAAATTAGTTCTAAAAGTTTTCATATGAATGCAATGCAAAAAAGTAGTTCATAAAAGTTCTCTATATGAATGCAATGCTATCAAAAAATAGTTCGTAAATGATTTCATATGCAATGAATGCAATGCACTGGAAAAAGAGTTTGTAAATGGTTTCAGATATGAATGCAATGCACTGAAAAATTAGTTCGTAAAAGTTTTCATAAGAATGCAATACTATGAAAAAATAGTTCGTAAATGGTTTCATTTGAATTAATGCAATGCAATGAAAAAGTATTTCGTAAAAGTTTTCATATGAATGCAATGCTATGAAAAAGAGTTCGTAAATGATTTCATATGAATGAATGCCACTGAAAAATTAGTTCGTAAAAGTTTTATATGATGATATGCATGAAAAAATAGTTCGTAAACGGTTTCATTTGAATGAATGCAATGCTATGAAAAAAGAGTTCGTAAATGATTTTATATGAATGAATGCAATGAACTGAAAAAAGAGTTTGTAAATGGTTTCAGATGAATGAATGCAATGCACTGAAAAATTAGTTCGTAAAAATTTTATATGAATGCAATGCTATGAAAAAATAGTTCGTAAATGGTTTCATTTGAATGAATGCAATGCAATGTAAAAGTAGTTCGTAAAAAGTTCTCATATGAATGCATGCTATGAAAAAGAGTTCGTAAATGATTTCATATGAATGAATGCAATGTAATGAAAATTAGTTCGCAAAATGGTTTCAGATGAATGAATGCAATGCAATGAAAAAATAGTTCGTAAAAGTTTTCATATAATGCAATGCAATGAAAAAAGAGCTTGTAAATGGTTTCAGATGAATGAATGCAATGCATATGAAAAATTAGTTCGTAAAAGTTTTCATATGAATGCAATGCTATGAAAAAATAGTTCGTAAATGGTTTCATTTGAATGAATGCAATGCAATGAAAAAGTAGTTCGTAAAAGTTCTCATATGAATGCAATGCTATGAAAAAATAGTTCGTAAATGGTTTCATTTGAATGAATGCAATGCAATGAAAAAGTAGTTCGTAAAAGTTCATATGAATGCAATGCTATGAAAAAGAGTGCGAAAATGATTTCATATGAATGAATGCAATGCACTGAAAAAGAGTTCGTAAATGATTTCATATGAATGAATGCAATGCACTGAAAAATTAGTTCGTAAAAGTTTTCATATGAATACAATGCTATGAAAAATAGTTCGTAAATGGTTTCATTTGAATGAATGCAATGCTATGAAAAAAGAATTCGTAAATGATTTCATATGAATGAATGCAATGCACTGAAAAAGAGTTTGTAAATGATTTCATGATGAATGAATGCAATGCACTGAAAAATTAGTTCGTAAAAGTTTTCATATGAATGCAATGCTATGAAAAATAGTTCGTAAATGGTTTCATTTGAATGAATACAATGGAATGAAAAAGTAGTTCGTAAAAGATCTCATATGAATGCAATGCTATCAAAAAAATAGTTCGTAAATGGTTTCATATGCAATGAATGCAATGCACTGAAAAAAGAGTTTGTAAATGGTTTCAGATGAATGAATACAATGCATGAAAAATTAGTCGTAAAAGTTTTCATATGAATGCAATGCTATGAAAAATAGTTCGTAAACGGTTTCATTTGAATGAATGCAATATAATGAAAAAGTAGTTCGTAAAAGTTTTCATATGAATGCAATGCTATCAAAAAAGAGTTCGTAAATGATTTCATATGAATGAATGCAATGCACTGAAAAATTAGTTCGTAAAAGTTTTCATATGAATGCAATGCTATGAAAAAATAGTTCGTAAACGGTTTCATTTGAATGAATGCAATGCTATGAAAAAAGAGTTCGTAAATGATTTCATATGAATGAATGCAATGCACTGAAAAAAGAGTTTGTAAATGGTTTCAGATGAATGAATGCAATACACTGAAAAATTAGTTCGTAAAAGTTTTCATATGAATGCAATGCTATGAAAAATTAGTTCGTAAACGGTTTCATTTGAACGAATGCAATGCGCTGAAAAAAGAGTTTGTAGATGGTTTCAGATGAATGAATGCAATACACTGAAAAATTAGTTCGTAAAAGTTTTCATATGAATGCAATGCAATGAAAAAGTAGTTTATAAAAATTCTCATTTGAATGCAATGCTATCAAAAAATAGTTCGTAAATGGTTTCATATGCAATGAATGCAATGCAATGAAAAAGTAGTTCGTAAAAGTTCTCATATGAATGCAATGGTATGAAAAAAGAGTTCGTAAATGGTTTCAGATGAATGAATGTAATGCAATGAAAAATAGTTCGTAAGTGGTTTCACATGAATGAATGCAATGCAATGAAAAAGTAGTTCGTAAATGGTTTAGATGAATAATTGCAATGCAATGAAAAAATAGTTCGTAAAAGTTTTCATATGAATTCAATGCTATGAAAAAAGAGTTCGTAAATGATTTCAGATGAATGAATGCAATGCCATGAAAAAGTAGTTCGTAATAGTTTTCATATGAATGCAATGCTATGAAAAAATAGTTCATAAATAGTTTCAGATGATTGAATGCAATGCAATGCAAAGAAAAAGTAGTTCGTAAAAGTTTTCATATGAATGCAATGCTTTGAAAAAATAGTTCGTAAATGGTTTCATCTGAATGAATGCAATGCAATGAAAAAGTAGTTCGTAAATGGTTTCATATGAATGCAATGCTATGAAAAAATAGTTCGTAAATAGTTTCAGATGAATGCAATGCAATGCAATGAGAAAGTAGTTCGTAAAAATTTTCATATGAATGTAATGCTATGAAAAAAGAGTTCGTAAATGATTTATATGAATGAATGCAATAATGAAAAAGTAGTTCGTAAATGGTTTCATATTAATACAATGCTATGAAAAAATAGTTCGTAAATGGTTTCATATGACAGAATGCAATGCAATGAAAAAGAAGTTCGTAAATGAGTTTTATGAATAATGAAATATAAAATTAATTTGTAAAAAGTTCATTTTATGCAATGTAATGAAAAAAAAATTCATAAATGGTTTCAGATGAATGCAATGTCATGAAAAATTAGTTCACAAATGGTTTCATATGAAAGAAGTAGGAAATTCAAGAACACACAAGAAAAAGTTATAAACAAGTGTAAGAAGCAAAATATCATATACCATAGCGTGGATGAATGCGCATACCAACAACTCTATTCTAGCAAGAATCGGGCAATATTCAAGCAAGTAAACAAGTGCTGAAAGCAGCAGCAAGGCACCTCAGGCCCGAAGAATATTCACAAGCGTAAAATTAGAAGAAATGTAAAGGAATTACATGCGATGCAGTGAAATATTTACCTCGTAAATGGGGCTTTTTAAGGAAAAATTTTAATTACTCTTAATAATTTAATATTACTCACTAAATAATTATTAGCTATTTTTTAGTTTATTCAAAATATTACTAGTAAATAAAATATTTTACCTGCCTTAGAGTTCATCCTATGAGTGCTAAAGACATTTATAAGCATTAATCTTTATATATGGAAAAAAGCATTAATCTATATCTAGATAAAACATAATCTCATAAGCAATCATATTTTGAGCTTTTATAGACAGAGACATTAGAAAATCATACCTTTATTTGATCATGAACTTCAATTGTTTCACCAACAATGATATGAATATCAATGATGCCCAAGTTTCTTTAACACCGTCCTCAATGAACAGGTTCCATAATGCACCTTTGCTGTTAATCAATGCAACTAAACAGAAATCAAATACATACCCATACATATGTCTTATGCCTATCTAATTGAACTTCATTTCCACAAGTGAACTTAATAGTGTGATAAAAAGTAAAGTCCAAAACAGAGCAAATAAATAAGCAAAGTTGGTATCTTAAAAGCTAGAATAGGGTGAAGGTAGTTAGGTTTTGCTTATATTTAAGACCAACAAAATTGAACCTTGAGTTGTTTATAATTGAACTGGGGTGGTATATTAGTTGGTCCAATCACTTATTTTGAATTTCTTAACTTCATATAACAGATTTAAGATAATTATTTTACAAATCAGTAATGGGTGTGAGGAGTATACTAATTAGCCCAAAAGTATAAAGTGTTTGGTAAACTAATTAGTTTAAATTGAATTCCTAAACCACACCAAGCAGTAGCATCATTAAAATATGGGTCGCAATTTGGTACCCTCCCGTAAGAAAGGGTTTTGGTACTTTTTTGTTATTTTTTCATTGAATGTAGGTATAAAGACCAAAACTACATAAGAACAAGTCGTGTATTCCGTCCTAAATTATTTCAAAGACATAAAGTAGATTTTAAATGAGACACATGTGTATTGCAAATGAGAATGTGAAAAATGGAGGAATAATATAAAAATTACAAGATAATGGTTATAGGAGGTCAAAAAGTCTTTTTAAAAATTAAAAATACAAATTTTAATAATTAAATATTGTTCCGTAACTGTAAAAATACTAAAACCATTTAAGAAAGTTGAGAGAAATTAATTAAATAATCAAAGAAGGTACCAAAACCCTCTCTCGTTAGAGGGTATCGTAGAATTTCCCTTAAAGTATATGTTGAAAAACATCTTTAAAAAAGGTAAGTTGGAAAGGAGAGGAAATGGACATTAAGAATGAAAAAATAATCCAAAAAGAACATTGTGGGCAGTATAATTAAAACGAATTGCATATGGAGAGTACGTCAACAGACATTATCCTGCACGGCAGTTACACTTACATATAGAAAGTACCTCATTAGTGGTAGTGTTGATAAGGCAAAGCTTTCCATGGTAACCAAAGAAACCGGCTAACAGCATCCCAACAATTGCAAGAAACACCATTATTAGTATATGACTGTTATAGGATTCCAACAACCACTTAAATCTTAAGATAGATATTACTTACAAATCTATATTACCTGTTAGAATATAGACAACTTTCAATTCTTTTAGTCTTCCACCAAGAAGCAAGCCAATGGCAACTGTTCCATCCAAGCACAAAATGAAATGCCTACAAGACATGAAAGAATCACAAATAATTAAGAATGGAACCTGAGATAAAGAATGCATAACTTATTGATATCTATGATAAAAACAGAAATCAGCCACTAAAATTTTATTACTATGATAAAGACACTAGAAAGGAATTTAGATCTTTTAATATCTATACAACCTCCAGTCTATAATAAACTGCAAGAGATGGTGGAACAGTACATTGGGACAGGACATTTAAGTAAAATGGGGTAGAGACAAGTGTTTTCTTTTCAGAAGAGAAATAAGATTTGTTAAAGAGATACAAAGGTACAGGTGCAACAAGGGTGAGGATAAGTTTAGCCTCTAAAACAAGAGAAAGAGATACCCTTACAAATGTGTGCATTCTGCTCTAACAAATTATTGCGATAAGAAAGCAAAAAGAAAAATTGCAGATAAAAAAAACTTGGGTTTTTCTGAACAAGAAAATGAACAAAACGGGTAAAGAACAAATAGCAGAAAACGGGTAAAAGAATTCAAGAAAAGCCAACAAAGAAACATACCTCACAGATGTCATTAACAAGATATCAAAGAAGAACCCAATGAGGAGGCGAATTGTTCTCTGTTTCGTTCGAGGAGAGGAGAACGGCATGGTCTATGAGCAAGAGGAGAATTGGAATTTGGGGTTTGAGAATTGATGGGGAAAAGAGGTAAGATGGAAGTTCCTCTGACAATGAGGTGAAGAATGTAACTAAATGCTTCCCTTTATAATGTTGATGAGTGTAGGAGTGCCGCCAATTTATAAAAAGTGACTCCCCACCCTATTCGGTTAACTTAAGATAATTATTACAAGAATATTCAAGAATGTGATTTTACATTGGAAAAAAGTTCTGCACTTATTTTATACTGAAAAAACGGTCCATGCATAGGACTATCATTTTTTTACTTTTTATTAATTCATACAAAATAATTATAATTATATTTAAATTATATACTTTATTTCACCAAAAAAAATTATATACTTGATTTATATATATATATATATGAGTAAATATTTATTTCAACTTTTTTAAAGATATGGATTAGTTATATAAAATAAAAAATGCAAACATCTATTAAAAATGTGATTTTACAAATATCATTTAATAATTATATTTTAACAGCAAAAATATAACAAAAATGAAAATTAAAAAATTGTAAGAATTTCATATTGTGGTATTAAATTAAATATCATGGATTAAGATCTTTATCACAATGCTTTAATGTACAACTGAAACATTTATTACCAAACATCAAAAAAATAAATAGTTAAGAAACATATAAGATAAAGTTATTAATAAATAATTACAAACAATGAATATACATGAATGTTTTTACATATAAATTTCTTAAAATAGTTTTATTTTTCTATCTAATAACACGACACACAAAAAAGTTAGGATGGGTTTTTTTTAAATAATATCATTATTGTGTTATAACCAATTAAGATAATTAAAAATTAAAATTGATAAAGAAGTTTAAAAAAGGAATAATTCTTAAAAGGACTAATTTTTTAATTAACTCATATGAAATGGATAAATTATAATTTGAACCATTAGAGTTTTATTATACATTTCAAAATAAATATATTAAACCTTTTATACATTAGAATTTTGTGTTGATATAAATAAATATTTATCCTTGTGACTTATACAATTTCAGATCTTCATCATAATATAAATATTTATAAATTTAGTTAGTATATATTAGAATATCATTAGATTTTATAATTAAAATTAAAAGACTCGGAATACTTTATTCAGTCTATCATTTATTCTTAGATATTAAAAAAAATTAAATAATAAATATTCATGTGTGAGTATAAATAAATATCTTAAAAGCAAGTAATTAATAAATGATATTTTTAAAAAATATTTATTTAATTATTAAAATATTACTTTTTAAACAAACTTTTAGATGTTATAAAGAGTCATTCAGTATCTTAAACTTATTATTTGATAATTTTCTAGTTTTTTATAATTCTCGTTTTCCTGAAATTGGAGACTTTCAAATGAGGTTTTTGGGTTTAAACTTTGTTTTTTGTAGGGTTTTAATGTTTAATTTTTACTTAGTATGAATTGTGACAAATTGAAATTACATCTTAAATCATGCAAGGTTGAAATCTTCTGATTCTCAACAAGGTATTCAGTTTAGTCAGTTAAGTGATCATGCTTCTTTGACCCTTGAGGAAGAATTTCTTGAAAGAGGAGTGTACAAATCAATTGCTGATTTGAAAGAAGTAACACAGGTATATTAAGTATACTTGAATTTTTTCAATTTCAAATTTGCATTTTTATGATGTGATTTTTTTTTTTGTGAATTTTGTTTTGCATCAGAATTCTGTTTTTGTAACAATTGTGACTGTTAAGGACATTGAGTCTGAATATAACTGGTGCTATCGTGCCTGTAAGAAATGTTCTCTTGGTTTGAAGTTGGATGGGTCTATGTTCTATTGTAAAAATGTGTCACTCATTATTCAACTTTTGTGACAAGGTATGTTCTTAATAGTTTCATTTGTTAATATTAAAGTGAAATGATAGGAGTGTACATTACTAAAATAAGACTTTCATTATGTAGATATTCTATTCAGCTTCGTGTAGTGGATGAGACAGATTCTGCATTTTATCTTATTTGATAAAGAAGCCTCAAATTTCCTGAAATTCCTGCATATGAACTTCACTTCATATATTGCCAAGGTATTCACTTAAACTCTTGACTAATAAACATTTTAAACAATCACACGTTTGCTCTTCAATCCAATCGTATGCAATTTTTCTATTATAGGGTGGAGATAAGAATAGGCATCCCGAAGAGATTGATTCCTTTAAAGATAAGAATCCTTTTTAAAGTGCAAGTTAAGATTCAAGATATGGAGTCAATTGTTCCTTATGTCATTAGTATTTCAAGGCTTTGTTTTGAAGATAACATTATAGCTTCCTTTGAAAAGAAATACCAAATTGAAGAGGTATGTAATTAGCATTCTCAGTACAACATGTTTTCATTGTCTTACATATTATCTATAATATGATGTTGTTTTGTTTATTTGACATAGGTAGCATTAATTCAAGACAACTCTGAACTTTTGAGTCAGTTTATTGAGTCCTCAGATCTGTTGAAGATATTTTTCTAATCTCATTTGTTATGGAAATTAGGTAGTTTATTATTTAAGTATTTCATATTGCTTTCTTATTTAAATTTCAATTTTGGTTTCAGGACAATTTATCTGTGTCATGTGATAATGGAGTAGATACTCCAAGTCCCCTTTTACCGACTGGAAAAACGGCATCGAATATGGATTCAAGTGTTATAAAGGTTCTTGATGTGGATCTTGCTGAGTATTGAGGAAATGCAAGTTTTGATACTCCCTCAAAATGCAAGGGTGAAATGCATTCTGAACAGACCATAGTTCGCGTTGCTGTTCATGGTGATGAACAATCTGCTAAGAAGCTGAGGAAAGTTATCAAGGAAGAGAAGAATTAGTCTCATTTTTTTTTATTGTTAATTATGTTCATCACAGTTTTGTTAAGACTATTGTTACATGTCTTTTTTACGAGTTAGTCCTGGCTTTTTTTTTTGGAAAGAACAGTTGTTAAACATTATTTGTTGGTTTCAACAATTTGCACTTTATTATTTCCGATTATTCATCGCTTTTTTGTTTCTATTATCCGGTGTTATAATCATCCTGTGAAAATGATTTGGAAAGGCATTGAATAGAAGTGCCATTAATTCCAATTTTTTATTTGATTTTTAACAAAAATTTAAAGCTAAAATAAAATTTTAATACATTTCTTACCTGTTCCAAAAACCTTTTTTGTAGGTGCATAAATAATTTAGAGAGTAAGCAATTTTAAATTTGAATTTTGAAATATTTAGTGGGATTGGAAACTGTAGCCTATGATAATATTAAGAATCCCATAATTCACGTTTTATTAATGATTGAAGGATGATCTGTAAAGATTTAAGAATCAGATTTTATAATTTCGGAACGTGTACAATCCCATTTTATTATTATAAAAATTTTATTTTTTAAATATTTTGTATTCATGTTTTAAATAATCATGATATTGCCTAAAATATTTTAATAATAAATCACTTTATTAAATAAAGATTCACGTTGATTATTAATAAAAATAAAAATCTGATCAGTAAATTGAAATGGTTTATTTAGTTTAAATATTTAATATTAATTTATTTTAATGGTTTATTTAGTTTTCTGGTGCCATTAAGATTTCTAATGCAATCAATGTTATACTTTATGTTGTTAAATTTTAAATTTGAATTTTGAAATATTTAGTGGGATTGGAAACTGTAGCCTATAATAATATTAAGAATCCCATAATTCACGTTTTATTAATGCATGAAGAATGATCTGTAAAGATTTAAGAATCAGATTTTATAATTTTGTAACGTGTACAATCCCATTTTTTATTATAAAAATTTTATTTTTTAAATATTTTGTATTAATGTTTTAAATAATCAGGATATTTCCTAAAATATTTTAATAATAAATCACTTTATTAAATAAAGATTCACGTTGATTATTAATAAAAAAAAATCTGATCAGTAAATTGAAATGGTTTATTTAGTTTAAATATTTAAATATAAGACTAATAGATGGTTAAATTGAAATCGTATTTCATTTAAATATTGATTTATTTTAATGGTTTATTTAGTTTTCTGATGCCATTAAGATTTCTAATGCAATCAATGTTATACTTTATGAGTTTAAATTTTAAATTTGAATTTTGAAATATTTAGTGGGATTGGAAACTGTAGCCTATAATAATATTAAGAATCCATAATTCACGTTTTATTAATGAATGAATAATGATCTGTAACGATTTAAGAATCAGATTTTATAATTTTGGAACGTGTATAATCCCATTTTATTATTATAAAAATTTTATTTTTTAAATATTTTGTATTAATGTTTTAAATAATCAGGATATTGCCTAAAATATTTTAATAATAAATCACTTTTATTAAATAAAGATTCACGTTGATTATTAATAAAAATAAAATCTGTATAGTAAATTGAAATGGTTTATTTAGTTTAAATATTTAAATATTGATTTATTTTAATGGTTTATTTAGTTTTCTGATGCCATGAAGATTTCTAATGCAATCAATGTTATACTTTATGAGGTTAAATTTTAAATTTGAATTTTGAAATATTTAGTGGGATTGGAAACTGTAGCCTATGATAATATTAAGAATCCCATAATTCACGTTTTATTAATGATTGAAGGATGATCTGTAAAGATTTAAGAATTAGATTTTATAATTTTGGAACATGTACAATCCCATTTTATTATTATAAAAATTTTATTTTTTAAATATTTTGTATTCATGTTTTAAATAATCATGATATTGCCTAAAATATTTTAATAATAAACCACTTTATTAAATAAAGATTCACGTTGATTATTAATAAAAATAAAAATCTGATCAGTAAATTGAAATGGTTTATTTAGTTTAAATATTTAAATATTAAATTATTTTAATGGTTTATTTAGTTTTCTGATGCCATTAAGATTTCTAATGCAATCAATGTTATACTTTATGTTGTTAAATTTTAAATTTGAATTTTGAAATATTTAGTGGGATTGGAAACTGTAGCCTATAATAATATTAAGAATCTCATAATTCACGTTTTATTAATGCATGAAGAATGATCTGTAAAGATTTAAGAATCAGATTTTATAATTTTGGAACGTGTACAATCCCATTTTATTATTATAAAAATTTTATTTTTTAAATATTTTGTATTAATGTTTTAAATAATCAGGATATTGCCTAAAATATTTTAATAATAAATCACTTTATTAAATAAAGATTCACGTTGATTATTAATAAAAATAAAAATCTGATCAGTAAATTGAAATGGTTTATTTTTTAAATATTTAAATATAAGACTAATAGATGGTTAAATTGAAATCGTATTTCATTTAAATATTGATTTATTTTAATGGTTTATTTAGTTTTCTGATGCCATTAAGATTTCTAATGCAATCAATGTTATACTTTATGAGTTTAAATTTTAAATTTGAATTTTGAAATATTTAGTGGGATTGGAAACTGTAGCATGTAATAATATTAAGAATCCCATGATTCACGTTTTATTAATGCATGAAGAATGATCTGTAAAGATTTAAGAATCATATTTTATAATTTTGGAACGTGTACAATCCCATTTTATTATTATAAAAATTTTATTTTTTAAATATTTTGTATTAATGTTTTAAATAATCATGATATTGCCTAAAATATTTTCATAATAAATCACTTTATTAAATAAAGATTCACGTTGATTATTAATAAAAATAAAAATCTGTACAGTAAATTGAAATGGTTTATTTAGTTTAAATATTTAAATATAAGACTAATAGATGGTTAAATTGAAATCGTATTTCATTTAAATTGGAGTAATAAAACATTACGCAAGATACAAGTTTCTTTACTTTTCATTGAATTCTTTCTCCCTTCATTAGCCATGGAACAAGATGATGAATATCAGAAGAAGATGGCTCGGTGTACAAGGGATGATTATGATGAATAAAAGGAAAAGACGAATTCAGCCTCAGGATGGAAATACTGAATCACTAAGCAATAATACCAGTTTAAACAACAATTTTCAGAGCAGGAAACCTTTGGATCCAATAAGTCAAGGTTTGTAGTTGATGTAATTGTTGTTCATGTTAGAATTCATCTTTTGTGAAATTAATTAATGTATTATTTTACTTTTTGTTACAATAGATAATGTTTCAATAACTCCTTTAACAAAAAGAAGAGCAACCACTTCTGGAAAAGAAAACATGATATGCAAAGGTATTGTTTTAATATTATCTTTCAACTTTTTCTGTCATGAATATATCTCATTGACTATAGATTCATTCTTTTGTATTCATACTTGATTTAATTGTTTTAGAAAACGTTATTGCACGGAGTGAGGAAAATTTTTTGATTCTTAATGGAAGTATCAAAGTCAACCCATCTTATCTGCCACCGAAGTAGTCAATCCATCAATGACTCAATCTGTAGTAACAAATGGTTTGTGCATTTTCATCTTTCATATTTTAATATTATGTTTCTCAAAATATTCACAATTGAAAGTTGTTCTATTTCAAGATTCTTCCACATAAATGGTTGTGAGTACAACAACTCAGAATACTTCTCAAGTTGCATCAGTGATTATAATTAATTTAACCACTTGAAGGTATTGAAAACAAGATTTAGGAATAACTTATTATTTCTGCTGACAGGATCTTCTAAAGAGATGTCTGAAAATTTGAGGATAAGATTTCAGGATAAGCCAATCCAATCATCTCCTTCTCCTGCACATAGTGACATCTTAACTTTAACTCCAAGGTTTTTTATAACAAGTATTTGCCATTAAACATTTTTTAGTCACTTTTTTAATATGACATATTCATCATTTATCTAATTCATGACAGTATTAAAGTAAAAAGAGGGAAGCATGTCATACAAAACTCAAGAGTAATCGAGTCTGTGCAATGTCATCCTACTTATTTATTCCAGGATGCTGAACATATTGAGACTAATGAATCTGACAGATATCCTTTTAATGATTATGAAGGTACTTTATCTATAAAATGTTGCTTAACATGCAAGGTTCCCCATTTTGATTATGTATTATGTTATTTAATGTTCTGTAATATCATTTATACAGTGTTAGATCAATTTGATGATTCAATTATAGAAGAAGACCTGGATGGAATGGATATGTTTGATGACTCAACCTTTGCAGGTATATGAAATTGAATTAAGAGGTGTTTTAGTTTATTTGAATATCTGCTTTAAAATTATTTTACAATCATTGATAATACATATTCCTATATATTATTCTTATTTTCAGATTTGTTACAAGCTCATGCAATATTTCAAATGTCCCATCCTGAGGAAGGTTTGATGATGCCTTTTGTTATACAGTTACATTTTTTATCTAATCTGACACACAAATTTTTGCATGTTTCTGTATTTTATTTAAGAAGTCTTAGACATTGGAGACAATTCATTTGAGTGTGAATTCTGCAAGGCTTTAATGTGGTCTGATGAGAGGTTATCAAAAACTAAAGGTTCAAATAGACCTAAATTTTCTCTTTGTTGCATGGAAGGAAAAGTCAAGTTGCCATTGCTTCCAATGCCTCCACCAATTTTAGCTGATTTACACAATAAAAGGAATGAAAAGAAGCAAATATTTTCTGAACAACATTCGAGCATTTAACAAAATAATGCAAGCTGTTGAAGGTGAACAAAAAACAGCATTTAACAATGGCTGATGAACAAAAAACAGCATTTAACAAAATAATGCAAGCTGTTAAAGGTGACAATGGTGGATTTTTTTTCCTATATGGTTATGGAGGCATAGGAAAAACCTTTGTGTGGAATACACTATTTGCTGCAGTTCGATGTAAGGGTCAAATCTGTTTGAATGTTGCTTCAAGTGGAATTGCTTCACTTTTACTTCCAAATGGAAGAACTGCACATTCAAGATTTAAAATTCCATTGAATATTAATGAGGACTCATGCTGCAACATTAAGCAAGGATCTCCCCATGCTAAATTGATTCAAAAAGCAAAGTTGATTATATGGGATGAAGCTCCCATGGTCAGTAAGTTGTGCTTTGAGGCATTGGATAGATGTTTTAGAGATATCTTGAGGTTTTGTGATAACTATAAACCTGATTTGCCATTTGGGGGAAAAGTAGTTGTTTTGGGTGGAGATTTTAGACAGATATTACCAGTTATTCCAAGAGGATCAAGGCAAGACATAGCTAATTCAGTAATCAATTCTTCATACCTGTGGTCTTTCTGTGAAGTACTAACACTTACAAAAAACATGAGACTTAATGATCAAAGCAGTAAGTGCACAACTGCTGAGTTGAAAAGCTTTAGTGAATGGTTGTTAAAAGTCGGAGATGGCCTTGCAGGGGACACTACTGATGGTGAAGCTGAAATTCAAATACCTGAACATATGTTAATTAAGAATTCTGAAAATGGATTGGATGATTTAATTGATTTTGTATATCCTGATATGTTATCAAACATGAACAGTCCAAGATTCTTTAAGGAAAGAAGCATATTGGCTCCAACTTTGGATGTGGTTTCCCAAGTAAACAATCATATCATGGACATAATCACAGGAGAGGAAAGAACTTATTTGAGTTCAGATTCTGTTTGTAGAGAAGAAGGTAATTCCCAGTGTGAATTAGAAACTTTTTCACCTGAAGTTTTAAATGGTTTGAATTGTTCAGGTCTGCCACCACATAAATTGGTTTTGAAAGTTGGTGTTCCCATCATGTTGTTGAGAAATATAGACCAATCTAATGGGTTGTGCAATGGCACCAGAATGCAGATAAGAAGGTTGGGTAATCATGTTATAGAATGTGAAATTCTTACTGGAAATCGAGCTGGTGGAATTGCACTTATTCCCCGGATGAACATGATTCCAAATAATCAAACTCTTCCAGTGAAATTCCAAAGAAGACAGTTTCCTATTGTTGTCTCATTTGCAATGACAATCAATAAATCTCAGGGACAAACATTGTCATGTGTTGGATTATTTCTTCCAAGACCAGTATTTACACATGGTCAGTTGTATGTTGCTTTGTCAAGAGTGAAATCTATCCATGGATTAAAGATTTTATTGAAAAATCATGATAATGTTTCTGAGAATTGCACAATTAACGTTGTCTATAGAGAAGTATTCCAGAAACTTTCATGAACATGTATTTATTTCAATACATCTGATCATTTCAAAGTATTCTGAGCAGGTATTTATTCAACACTTTTTTCTATATTTCATTCCATTATTAATTTTTTATTTACATTTATACAACATTTTATCTATTTTTAAATTAACCAACTCCCTTTATTTTTTTTCAGGATTTTATCATAAGTCTCCTATTATTGAATTTTGAAGATTAGCTTTATTAAATTGTTTATTTAGAAACATATTATCATTTTTTTAGTATTTTCAGTTATTATAATTGCTCTTTTCAATGATTTCGTGCAACGCACGGGTTCTACACTAGTTATATTTAAATTATATACTTTATTTCACCAAAAAAAATTATATACTTGATTTATATATATATATATATGAGTAAATATTTATTTCAACTTTTTTAAAGATATGGATTAGTTATAAATAAAAAAAAATGCAAACATCTATTAAAAATGTGATTTTACAAATATCATTTAATAATTATATTTTAACAGCAAAAATATAACAAAAATGAAAATTAAAAAATTGTAAGAATTTCATATTGTGGTATTAAATTAAATATCATGGATTAAGATCTTTATCACAATGCTTTAATGTACAACTGAAACATTTATTACCAAAATCAAAAAAAAAATATAGTTAAGAAACATATAAGATAAATTATTAATAAATAATTACAAACAATGAATATATATGAATGTTTTTACATATAAATTTATTAAAATAGTTTTATTTTTCTATCTAATAACACGACACACAAAAAAAGTTAGGATGGGTTTTTTTTAAATAATATCATTATTGTGTTATAACCAATTAAGATAATTAAAATTAAAATTGATAAAGAAGTTTAAAAAAGGAATAATTCTTAAAAGGACTAATTTTTTAATTAACTCATATGAAATGGATAAATTATAATTTGAACCATTAGAGTTTTATTATACATTTCAAAATAAATATATTAAACCTTTTATACATTAGAATTTTGTGTGATACTTATAAATAAATATTTATCCTTGTGACTTATACAATTTCAGATCTTCATCATAATATAAATATTTATAAATTTAGTTAGTATATATTAGAATATCATTAGATTTTATAATTAAAATATAAAAGACTCGGAATACTTTATTCAGTCTATCATTTATTCTTAGATATTAAAAAAATTAAATAATAAATATTTATGTGTGAGTATAAATAAATATCTTAAAAGCAAGTAATTAATAAATGATATTTTTAAAAAATATTTATTTAATTATTAAAATATTACTTTTTAAACAAACTTTTAGATGTTATAAAGAGTCATTCAGTATCTTAAACTTATTATTTGATAATTTTCTAGTTTTTATAATTCTCGTTTTCCCCTCTTTGAACAGAAAGGAAGTAAAGTGAATGAGGTTTTGGGATAGAAAAAGTCAGAGTTATACTATTCTTACAATAAGAAAACTTACAACATTATATAACAGTCGTATCTCCCTTATTTTAAAAAAAATGAAATTTGATATGTCACATTGCCTCAGAAAACCTGCCGCTACATCAATTGTCATGAAAAAGTTATTTCTTAGTAAAAAAATAAATAAAAGTAACAAATTAAAAAAAATACTTGAAGTCATTTGAATATTTTCACCGTTCTCATTTGTTTCCTCTCTTCTTCGTATGAAAACCAGTTCACACCTTTCCCCATTTTTAGTTTGTAACCAAGTAAGTAAGATTTGTAACTTGTTAGTATTTTGTTTATAACCAAATTAAAAAAAGTTCATGAAATCTTTACTGTCAATTTTTAATTAAGTAAACAAAAGTTTGTAAGTTGTGAATATTGAGTTTACAACCAACTTAGATAAAGCTTATAACTTCTTAACAATCAGTTCATAATCAAGTTTGAAAAGCTTTATAAGTTCTTAATAGTACAACCAGGTTTTAACCAAGCAAAATAACTTATAAATTGTAATTAATGACAAACTTGTAAGAGAGACACTCAACTGATGCACTTCGTCCTAGCTAGAAAAGCACCCAAAGTATTTGCTTGATTTTTATTTTTTAAAAAAAAAGGCTTTTGTGAGTTTATAGGAAGTGACGTTCGTGCGACTTTTTATGTCAATTAAATGACCATTTTCATTGCTTATTTATATTTTAAAAAAAAACACGAGTTTATAGGAAGTGACGTTCCTGCAACTTTTTATGTCAGCTAAATGACCATTTTCGTTGCTTATTTATATTTTTTAAAAAACAAACCCACATGACGTGTGGCTATTGTATATTGATGTCATTTAACTTGATGTTTGAATACAATTACTCAAAAAGTAATAGGAGAGCGAGGGGAATTAGGTGCTGAGGTGAGTTGGATTTTGAACTGAGAGAAAAAGGTAGGATACATATAGAAGATTATGGTACGATCATTGTGGCAATTGCACTATAGTGGAATATAGGGAAAAAAATTATGAGCATTGTAGCAATTTCACCATATTTATATTATTATTATTTGATTTAGTATTTTGTTTCACATTATTGTTATTTGATTTGGGTTCTAAATGAATTAGGCTTTTGGGTTCGACTACTTATTTTCAACACATTATGAAAAGAAGCACTAATAGCATTATAACTGGTTTGTTTTTACAAAATATATAGAGAATCAGATAAACAAATAAAATAAAGATTTCTTGACTTTTTTGGTTTTTTTTTTATTTTTACAATCAATCATTTCCCAATTATGTTAGTTTGAAGTCATAAATATAATTAACTACTAGTTCAAAACAAATATAAGGTCAAGGAATATAAAGATAATTGAATTGTCTTCTAATGAGTTCATCAACAGCTATAAACGAGGCCTTTTTAACATTGTTCTAACATGAATTAAACTTTAACTCATATGCAAGCACAATTGAGTGTGACATTTTTTTTTGACATATCTACTTCCCTCTCTCCTATCTTCATATTGACAAGGCTCCCCCATTCTTTTTTCAAATCATATTCCACAAATCTTTTTTCATCTCCTACTTAACATGTTCATAAATTGAATTGATTAAATTATTTTAAATATTATTAATATCAAAACTCATCAATCAAAATATCAAATTTCATTTGAAATTGAAAAGCCCCAATTTTTTCACTCTTTAAACCTTAATTTTACCTCTTACAAACCTTCAAATTCTTTTAAAAATTTTACTCATGGACCTTTAAAAAAAATTATATATCAAATCTATCATGAACTACTAAATATTTGGATTTAAAATGAAAGCTTGAGATTTTTAAGTAAAATAGAGACGATTGTGGACCAAAGTGCTTAATTTTAAATTCGGTGGACTTAATTTACTCAATAAACTAGAAAAAACAAAATTGCAAAAACATGCATGTCCAAACTAATGGAATAAAGACTTCAAGAAATCGGCAGCTTGGGTCAAGATCCCGGATTTACCAATGGAACTCTATAATGATAAATTTCTCTGGCGTCTAGGGAATGTTATGGGAAAATGCTAAAAATTGATGCAACCACATCAATTCTCGGGGTCGTTTGTCCGTATCTGTATCGAAATCGACCTTCGCCAACCCCTTATCCCCCATTTTGAATTATGGGTGGCCTCTACAAAGTCAAATATGAAGGATTACATCTATTTGTTTTCAATGTGGTAAATATGGTCACAAAATAAATTCATGTCCTGACCCTGCAAGTGTGTTTCCTAGGGAAGAGAATATTTCTATTCAAGATGAATGTGGTTTTCAAAAGGATGATGTTTCCGTTGAAATGGAAATTACAACGCAAGGTACAGATCTTGAATTCTACCCCAATTCAGACTTCCTCCCCTAGCCCCTTTGGTCCTTGGATGATAGCAAGGAAGGGCCCAAGACGCAGACCCAGTAACCTCATATCTCCCTAGGCCCCAGCCCACTTTGGATTCGGATCAATCCCCTTCTGATTCGCGAGCCACTCGGTTTGAAGCTCTCCGTGTTGAGGAACCTGACCCATCTATCCAGGAGAATCCTGGTTTGTGCCCATCCCCTCCCCCAAGTCTACCCCATAAAAATGGTGGGTCTTGTTAGAAAAAACACCTGAACCCTCAACCTGCTAAACCACATAAAGGCCTCAAACTTCAAGCCCAAAAATCTGGCCAACCTTCCAAAACCGCCAAGCCTAGTCCACAAAAGAAGCCATCTCCTTTGGTAAGTAATAGCCAACCCATGGTTGGAGAAAAAGTTGTGAACCCATCTGATGAGGCTTTGGCTGAGGAACGTAAGAAACAAGAACGGGATTTATTAAACATGATGAGTTATCACGCTAATGCTTTGTGGAAAAATCATAGTCAAGGGGATCGCTTAAATTTCTGGGATGTTGTTTCAGGACCCCTTAGGAATCCCCATCAAATCCTTAGGAATAGGCCAACCGGTCTGTCAGGGGCCTACGGCCTGGCCTGTTTATGGCCTAGCCTGGCTCATTATTAAAAAGGTCAGGCCAAGGCTTGTTAAAAGGTCTGTTTAGTTAAATAGGTCAGGCTTCAGGCCTATAGAAAACCTAATAGGCTTAACAAGTCGTCCTATTTAATTATATATATAATATATTAAATTAATTATAAATAATTATAATATAATAAAAATTTTATAATATAGTAAAAAATTAGAATATATTAAATTAATTATATAAAAAAACTGCTTAAAAGGCATGCGGGCCTGCATAGGCTTATAGGCCTGTTGGCCTGTTTGTAAGCCTTGTTATAAAAGGCTTCAGGCTTACAGGCCAGGCCATGCTTTTTCGCAGGCCAGGCCAAGGCCTTACAAAAAGCTTGTAATAGGTAGGGCCAGCGGACTTAAGAATTAGGAGTCAGGCCAGGCTCAGGCCTGGCCTGTTTCCCCCCTACCTTCATCCTTCAAATGGGCTGGATAAGGGATTAATCATGAAGACAGACCCCCTGAAGATGGGAATGTGACTTCTTTGGATACATCATGCTTACCTCTGAAAAATCTGGAGAATGACAGTACCGTTATGGCCCAAGATCCTGCACCCTGGTGTGCAGCCAATTCGTCCTCTTCTTTCATGAATTGTGCTTTAGAATTGTAGGGGCATGGGAGCCCGACGTTTTCATTTCCTTGTTAAGATCTGACCAGGATGTATAATTTGAAATTCCTTGCTTTATTTGAAACCCGTATCAGTGGTGCTCATGCCCAAGATGTTATTGATAGATTGGGTTTTAATGATGGAGGTGTGTTGATGCCCAAGGTTTTTTCTGGGGGGATATGGTGCATATGGGAATAACATGACTGGTTAAAATTGAAGTCATTTCTAGCCACCAACAGTTGTCTCCTCTTCGTGTCCATGAATTTTGGGTTTGGATTGGGATTTCTCCTGTTTTGTTATGCTAGCCCTTCTGATCAGATTAGAAGGGACCTTTGGCAGAATTACGTAGGATTGCCTCCATTATTAATGGCCCCTGGCTTGTGGAGGGATCTTAATTCAATTCTTTTTTAGAAGGAGAAGATTGGTGGTCCTGCTCCTTACAGGGCTTCAATGAATGCCTTTGCTCAATGCCTCAATGATTGCACAACCTCTTTGATTGCGGCTTTAAAGGTCCAACGTTCACTTGGTCTCGTGGGCAGTTCGGGAACGTTTTGGATCGGTTTAGTATCGACGATTCCCAATGGCACAGTGTGTGTCAAGATTACTCCACCATTAACCTCCCTCTTCCTTAAGTGATCACTGTGGGCATTTGGCTGAAGCCTCAGGGCCCTCAGGATCGTCATAATAAGGGAAGGTTCCGCTTTCTAGCTATTGGCTTTCTCATTCTGACTTCCGAAATCAAGTTACTCAAACTTGGATCCAGGATCTTCTTGGGGGAAATGTTTCTCGTTTCACTGAACAAAATTAAAGTTTGGAACAAAGAAATATTTGGAAATATTTTCACCAGAAACGTCGTATTTAAATAGATTAGAAGGGATTGGCAGAAAACTTTTCGCATTTGGGCTAACCCTCCATGTTTCAGCTTCGTGGTAAATTATGGTCAGAATATCATCAGCTATCTTTTGAAGAACAATACTGGTACCAAAATGCTCGCGCGAAATGGATCACTCTTGGGGATAGAAACAATAGTACTTCCATCAACATGCGATTATTAGAAGGAAAAGAATTGATTGTGGCCTTGAAGGATTCTAATGAGATCTGGACTTACGATGAGGATTCTATTAGAAGTATCATATCTCAATTTTCAGAAATATTATTCTTGTGACTGTCTGTCTTTTGTGCCTTGTCTCCTGGTCCGGTTTCCCTCCTTTGGATAGTATTGAGATCAGCATCTGGGGATCTGCCTCGGATGAGGAAGGAGGAAATTAGGAAAGCTCTCTTCTCTATTGGGAAACTTAAAGGCCCCGGGGCCTGATGGGCTGCATGCTCTCCTATTTTTCGGAAACGTTTTAATACGATGCAATGCTATGAAACAAGAATTCGTAAATGTTTCAGATGAATAAATGCAATGCAATGAAAAGTAGTTCGTAAAAGTTTTCATATGAATGCAATGCTATTAAAAAATAGTTCGTAAATGGTTTCTTATGAATGAATGCAATGCAATGAAAAGTAGTTCGTAAATGTTTTCATATGAACGAAATGCTATGAAAAAATAGTTCGTAAATGGTTTCATATGAATGAATGCAATGCTTTGAAAAAGTAGTTCGTTAAAAAGTTTTCATTAAAATGAATGCAATGCAATAAAAAGTAGTTCGTAAATGTTTTCATATGAATGCAATGCTATGAAAAATAGTTGTAAATGGTTTATATGTGTGAATGCAATGCAATGGAAAAGTAGTTCGTAAATGTTTTCATGAATGCAAAGCTATGAAAAAATAGTTCTTAAATGGTTTCATATGAATGAATGTAATGCAATGAAAAAGTGGTTTCGTAAATGGTTCATATGAATGAATGCAATGCAATGAAAAAAAAAAGTTCGGAAATGTTTTATGACATGAATGCGTATGAAAAAATAGTTTGTAAATGGTTCACATGAATGAATGAGCAATGAAAAAGTAGTTCGTAAAAGGTTTTATATGAAATATGATACTATGAAAAAATAGTTCGTAAATGATTTTAATAATGAATGCATGCAATGAAAAAGTAGTTCGTAAATGTTGTTTCATGTTAATGCAATGCTATCAAAAATAGTTCGTAAATAATTTCATATGAATGAATGCATGCAATGAAAAAGTAGTTCGTAAAAGTTTTCATATGAATGTGATGTTGTGAAAAAAATTTATTCGTAAATGGTTTAATATGAATGAATGCAATGCAAAAAAAGTAATTCGTAAATGTTTTCATATGAATGCAATGCTATGAAAAAGTAGTCGTAAGTGGTTTATATGAAATGAATGCAATGCTATGAAAAAATAGTCATAAATGGTTTCCTATGAATGAATGCAATGCAATGAAAAAGTAGTTCGTAAAATTTTTCATATGAATGCAATGCTATGAAAAAATAGTTCGTAAATGATTTCATAGGAATGAATGCATGAAATGAAAAAGTAGTTCGTAAATGTTTTCATGTGAATGTGAGCTATGAAAAAGATAGTTCGTAAATGGTTTCATACGAGATGAATGCAATGCAAAGAAAAAGTAGTTCGTAAATGTTTTCATATGAATGTGATGCTATGAAAAAATAGTTCGTAAATGGTTCGTATGAATGAATGCAATGCAATAAAAAAGTAGTTCGTAAATGTTTTCATATGAATGCAATAGTATGAAAAAATAGTTCGAAAATGTTTTTATATGAATGAATGCAATGCTATGAAAAAATAGTTCGTAAATTGTTTCATATGAATGAATGCAATGCAATGAAAAAGTAGTTCGTAAAAGTTTTCATATGAATGCAATGCTATGAAAAAATAGTTCGTAAAAATTCATATGAATGAATGCAATGCAATTAAAAAGTAGTTCGTAAAGTTTCATATGAATGCAATGCTATGAAAAAAGAGTTCGTAAAATGGTTTCAGATGAGATAATGCAATGCAATGAAAAATTAGTTCGTAAAAGTTTTCATATGAATGAATTGCTATTAAAAATAGTTCGTAAATGGTTTCTTAAGAATGAATGCAATGCAATGAAAAGTAGTTCGTAAATGTTTTCATATGAACGAAATGCTATGAAAAAAATAGTTCGTAAATGGTTTCATATGAATGAATGCAATGCTATGAAAAAGTAGTTCGTAAAAGTTTTCATTAAAATGAATGCAATGCAATAAAAAAGTAGTTCGTAAATATTTTCATATAAATGCAATGCAATGAAAAATAGTTCGTAAATGATTTCATATGAATGAATGCATGCAATGAAAAAGTAGTTCGAAAAGTTTTCATATGAAGGTGATGCTATGAAAAAATAGTTCGTAAATGGTTTCATATGAATAAATGCAATGGTATGAAAAGTTGTTCGTAAAAGTTTTTCATATGAATGTGAGTGCTGTGAAAAAATTATTCGTAAATGGTTTAATATGATGAATGCAATGCCAATGAAAAAAGTAATTCGTAAATGTTTTCATATGAATGCAATGCTATGAAAAAGGAGTTCATAAGTTGTTTATATGAATGAATGCAATGCTATGAAAAAGTAGTTCGTAAAATTTTTCATATGAATGCAATGCTATGAAAAAAATAGTTCGTAAATGGTTTCATATGAATGAGTGCAATGTAATGAAAGGTAGTTTCGTAAATTTTCATATGAATGCAATTTTATGAAAAAAATAGTTCGTAAATGGTTTCACATGAATAAATGCAATTAAATGAAAAAGTAGTTCGTAAAAGTTTTCATATGAATGCAATGCTATGAAAAAATAGTTCGTAAATGATTTCATAGGAATGAATGCATGGCAATGAAAAAGTAGTTCGTAAATGTTTTCATGTGAATGTGATGCTATGAAAAAAATAGTTCGTAATGGTTTCATACGAATGAATGCAATGCAAAGAAAAAGTAGTTCGTAAATGTTTTCATATGAATGTGATGCTTATGAAAAAATAGTTCGTAAATGGTTTCGTATGAATGAATGCAATGGTATGAAAAATAGTTCGTAAATGTTTTTATATGAATGAATGCAATGCTATGAAAAAATAGTTCGTAAATTGTTTCATATGAATGAATGCAATGCAATGAAAAAATAGTTCGGAAATGTTTTCATATGAATGCAATGCTATGAAAAAATAGTTCGTAAATGGTTTTCACATGAATGAATGCAATGAGAAAGTAGTTCGTAAAAGTTTTATATGAATGTGATACTATGAAAAAATAGTTCGTAATGATTGGCAATGCTATGAAAAATAGTTCGTAAATGGTTTTATATGTGTGAATGCAATGCAATGAAAAAAGTAGTTCGTAATGTTTTCATGTGAATGCAATGCTATGAAAAAATAGTTCGTAAATAATTTCATATGAATGAATGCATGCATGAAAAAGTAGTTCGTAAAAGTTTTCATATGAAAGTGATGCTATGAAAAAATAGTTCGTAAATGATTTCATAGGAATGAATGCATGCAATGAAAAAGTAGTTCGTAAATGTTTTCATGTGAATGTGATACTATGAAAAAAATAGTTCATAAATGGTTTCATACGAATGAATGCAATGCAAAGAAAAAGTAATTCGTAAATGTTTCATATGAATGTGATGCTATGAAAAAATAGTTCGTAAATGGTTTCTTATGAATGAATGCAATGCAATGAAAAAGTAGTTCGTAAATGTTTTCATATGAATGCAATGTTATGAAAAAATAGTTCGTAAATGTTTTTATATGAATGAATGCAATGCTATGAAAAAATAGTTCGTAAATTATTTCATATGAATGAATGTAATGCAATGAAAAAGTAGTTCGTAAAAGTTTTCATATGAATGGCAATGCTATGAAAAAAATAGTTCGTAAAAATTTCATATGAATGAATGCAATGCAATTAAACAGTAGTTCGTAAAAGTTTTCATATGAATGCAATGCTGAAAAAAGAGTTCGTAATGGTTTCAGATGAATGAATACAATGCAATGAAAAAGTAGTTCGTAAATGGTTTCATATAAATGCAATGCCATGAAAAAGAAGTTCGTAATGGTTTCACATGAATGAATGCAATGCAATGTAAAACTAGTTCGTAAAAGTTTTCATATGAATGTAATGCTATGAAAAAAGAGTTCGTAAATGGTTTCAGGTGATTGAATGCAATACAATTAAAAAGTAGTTCGTAAAAGTTTTCATATGAATGCAATGTTATGAAAAAATAGTTCGTAAATGGTTTCAAATGAATAAATGCAATTCAATGAAAAAGTAGTTCGTAAAAGTTTTCATATGAATGCAATGCTATGAAAAAATAGTTCGTAAATGATTTCATTGGAATGAATGCATGCAATGAAAAAAGTAGTTCGTAAATGTTTTCATGTGAATGTGATGCTATGAAAAAAATAGTTCGTAAATGGTTTCATACGAATGAACGCAATGCAAAGAAAAATTAGTTCGTAAATGTTTTCATATGAATGTGATGTTATGAAAAATAGTTCGTAAATGATTTCGTATGAATGAATGCAATGCAATGAAAAAGTAGTTCGTAAATGTTTTCATATGAATGCAATGGTATGAAAAAATAGTTTGTAAATGTTTTATATGAATGAATGCAATGCTATGAAAAAATAGTTCGTAAATTGTTTCATATGAATGAATGCAATGTAATGAAAAAGTAGTTCGTAAATGTTTTCATATGAACGAAATGCTATGAAAAAATAGTTCGTAAACGGTTTCATATGAATGAATGCAATGCTATGAAAAAGTAGTTCGTAAAAGTTTTCATTAAAATGAATGCAATGCATAAAAAGTAGTTCGTAAATGTTTCATATGAATGCAATGCTATGAAAAATAGTTCGTAAATGGTTTTATATGTGTGAATGCAATGCAATGAAAAAGTAGTTCGTAAATGTTTTCATGTGAATACAATGCTATGAAAAAATAGTTTCGTAAATAATTTCATATGAATGAATGCATGCAATGAAAAAGTAGTTCGTAAAAGTTTTTATATGAATGTGATGCTATGAAAAAATAGTTCGTAAATGATTTCATGGGAATGAATGCATGCAATGAAAAAGTAGTTCGTAAATGTTTTCATGTGAATGTGATGCTATGAAAAATATAGTTCATAAATGGTTTCATACGAATGAATGCAATGCAAAGAAAAAGTAATTCGTAAATGTTTTCATATGAATGCAATGCTATGAAAAAATAGTTCGTAAATAATTTCATATGAATGAATGCATGCAATGAAAAAGTAGTTCGTAAAAGTTTTCATATGAATGTGATGTTATGAAAAAATAGTTCGTAAATGGTTTCATATGAATGAATGCAATGCTATGAAAAAGTAGTTCGTAAAAGTTTTGATATGAATGTGATGCTGTGAAAAAATTATTCGTAAATGGTTTAATATGAATGAATGCAATGCAATGAAAAGTAATTCGTAATGTTTTCATATGAATGCAATGCTATGAAAAAGTAGTTCGTAAGTGGTTTATATGAATGAATGCAATGCTATGAAAAAAAAGTTCATAAATGATTTCATAGGAATGAATGCATGCAATGAAAAAGTAGTTCGTAAATGTTTTCATGTGAATGCGATGCTATGAAAAAAATTGTTCGTAAATGGTTTCATACGAATGAATGCAATGCAAAGAAAAAGTAGTTCGTAAATGTTTCATATGAATGTGATGCTATGAAAAAATAGTTCGTAAATGGTTTCGTATGAATGAATGCAATGCAATGAAAAAGTAGTTCGTAAATGTTTTCATATGAATGCAATGCTATGAAAAAATAGTTCGTAAATTGTTTCATATGAATGAATGCAATGCAATGAAAAAGTAGTTCGTAAAAGTTTTCATATGAATGCAATGCTATGAAAAAATAGTTCGTAAAACTTTCATATGAATGAATGCAATGCAATCAAAAAGTAGTTCGTAAAAGTTTTCATATGAATGCAATGCTATGAAAAAAGAGTTCGTAAATGGTTTCAGATGAATGAATTCAATGCATTCATTCATCTTGGGGAATACTTATGAATGAATACTTAACTACTTTAGGTAATTAAACTATTTGGGTTAGGATATCAAAGGATTGAATAAGACTCCTGGTCAAGGCCACTAACTTGATACCTGATCCGCGTACCACACCTTGGGGAATTTCCTGAAGGTTGTCTAAGTTGTTAGGGACCCTGACTTTTGGCACTTACTAGTCAATTTAAGCTTTGGGTTGATAACAACCTAGCTATGCTCAGGGTGGTTCTAAGTGGTCTTCTAGGCCATACTATGGGTGCTTGTATTTTCCCCACCAGGCTACCTCCCTTAGGGGCTTGGCCCTCTCTAACAACCCTTAAGATTCAAGTCCACTACATGAAACTATGCTGTGACTTCTAAAACTATCTGGTCTGAAACATAACCTTATGAACAACATCATCTCATAATTGGTTTCTAAAACAAAAACATACAGTTCTTAAATAAAAGAAAATAGAGTTGCATCCAGGTGTGCGTAGCATACATAGCCACGACCAAGGCAACAGTGCTTCTCTGATACACATACGATAGAGGATGGAAAAACTCCTATAGTTCATCCGAGGAAAGTCAGTCTCATCATACATAACACGATAGTGTGTAGGTCTGCTTGTACCTATCACTCCATCATGTGCACAACGTGGGAAACATAATTATCTATCGATCCAACCTAGGAATCTGAGTACGAGTGCCTGACCTATACCAGGACAACAGCAGCTATTGACTAGAGCTAGCAATCGCAGCAATTGACGCAACATCCAATTGCCTTGGTGGCCAAAGGACACATCTAAGCCTAAGGTAATGGTGAAAACTTTAGGATAAGAGGAATGAAAGGAGAAAGTTCAACCCCTAGCAATAGATTTATTACACTAAGCTGAACACTAATCCTTAACAAAGCACTAACTAAATATTGGTCGTTATAATTCCCAGTAGGAGTTCAATTCTGAGTAACAATTCTAAGTTCCGAAAGATTTTTCCCTCCCAGGAGCTCTAAAATTAGAGTACTACTGCTAAAGGAAACAACAGAGAAAAGACTGAGGAGTCTAACCTATAGACTTAGCTCTACCACCATAACTTAGAGAACAGATCACTACCCGTGAGCTAAGAACATAGTCCTAAACATAGGTGACAAGAGTGTCTATCCACGGAAAAATAGACGACGATGCACTACGCACAAGACCTGATCATTATAAGACTTCTACTCTAAAACACTTTGGCTAAATCAACACGGGCCTTATTCTACAAGTACTAATAGTCAAGTAAACCTAGAACCAAAAAGGAATCGACCAAAATCGAAATCTACTATGTATCCTTTTCCATCTAAGCTTCCGAGGTTACTCGCTCCCTTACATACTTGGGTTTAATCTCTAGCTCAACCGAACTAATCATGGGGGTCCTCACTAAGCGGTAAATTCCCGACCATAACCCGGACATGGATAACAAGGTTTTATACTATAAGGGGCTTAAGGTAAAAAGGGTGCTCTAAGGTCGCACATAGTGATTAAGGAGGCTTGGCCTTCAAACCTGAGGTTCCTCGATGGGTTCAAGAAGTAGGAGTATACTTAAGTAAGTAATTGGTTAACAAGTACCTATGTGAGCCAAAGCTACATCTAGGGACTCTCACATTAATCTGTTTGGGTACCAAAGGTTTAGATTCTTTCCTTAAGAACTAGAATTGTATCCACCAGTGCATGAACCTAAAGGATAATTAAGGATTCTAAGGTGTCAGCCTAATATCTTAGGAAACACAGGGTTGGACCTGCTTCTTACATGTTAAAACCCAAATCACCGTACGTAAGACTTGAACATTCTCATCACCATCAAATTAGCTCACTACTACCAAGTTAGAAATCTACCCAGAGTTATGACGACTCAGGCAACCACAAGAGAGATCAAGGCCTTAACTCAATTCCTCGAGTTGTATCTAGGGTTAACCTCATCTGTTAGTAAGAAAATTAATCAAGGAACTAGGGTTACTCTCCCTTACTAGTGATATCAGTTTCCTCTAACTTCCCATGTGTTTTACCTTCAACCCCCTAACCCCTATTTACATGACCTAATTACAAGAAACTCAACCAAACATACGAGTCAAGCAATCATTCAAGCAATTAAAAAAATATCATACCAATCCGTCAGACCATAACCAAGTGCACAGAACATACAATTATGCAAGCAAGCAAGCATCACCACATTCAGATAAACAACATCCCATTCAACTCAAGCAACCTTTGTTTCTGCGACTCTAAGTCAAACAACGTACCATCTACTCTACACTTGACAAAGAGTCTATCTAGGTTAGTTGTCCCTATGTGTTCCTCTTCTTTACTAGGCCTAAGGAATTTGCTCTATAATGTCTCTAGGGTGGAGATACTACTCTTGGAATTAGACCTATATTGCACTATCCCTATCTGACAAATGGGTGGCTCTAACCTTATTGGAGAAGTGTCCCAACTCCTTAACAAGACATCCTACTCACGTCACTAACCATGATCCGTGTACAACGCACCAAGTAGAGGGGTGATCAGTCCCTATACTGAGTACGTGGTATAGTGGAATCATAGTGAGTAACGGGCAACTAACCTAAACCACGGTCCAATTGGATTGAACTGCTCTGATACCAAAATGTAACGTCCTAATTTCCGAATCCAAGAATAATGTCCGTTGGGAGACACTATCCCCCAAATCTTGAAATTGTTTCGCGCCATTTTCGATATCGGTAAACAAATCAAACAATCGCTTAGGTAGTCCAACGCTTACTTAAGCCTTCACTACATTCACTCTACATTAAAAACATAAAACATTGTATTCAAAACTAAGGGAAAAGAACCTAGACACAGGGTGTCATGGTTCTCAAAAACTCCTACCGGAATTCCGGCAGAGTTTCCCCAGAAAACTGGACATTTCCCAATTTCAGCTTCACCTGAAAACCAGCAAAACCACCAGTACAATTTATAAGCTACAATAACTAATCCAAATCAATAGCAAAATGGGCCTCCATGCCAAACCAAACACGTACACCCTTCTCTTCAAATAATACAATCCAATGATTTAAATACATATACATACATTCACAATCATAATCGTTACATAACTTGATTAGGCTTAAACATTCAAGACTATAGGCAACATGAGGGGCATAAGGATCCACCATAGAACTTAATCTCCTCTTTCGATGTCATAGAACCCTATCCTGCACAACTGAAGGTAATTCCCCGTAACGTAGGTGAGACTACGGTCCCAGTGAGCAAAACATGCAGCAGACAGTGTGGGGAATCACACAGATGCAATGCAATATCCAACACAGTTCATTAAAGAACACTTACAAAATTCTAGTCACTTACTTTATATCTTAAATTAATGGGCTTAGCAAATAATCGCAACATCATAATTCAGACACTTCAATACTCGAATAGGCTGCCTTGCACATAAATTTGAATGAATGCATATGAGCGGCATAACCCAGCCGTCGGGTTCTTATCACTTAAAATCTGAAATAATTGTGTGGTTAGACCTGAGCTCAGACTACAAGGAACGTCTTCCTTGGGCACTAATCACCCTGGGCACTAATCACCCCTTAAATCACCGGGCACTAATCACCCAAGTCTTAAATCAATTTCTGAAAATAATCTTTTCACTTAAAATTAACTTGGGCCGAAGCCATTTTTTTCTTTACTGGGAGCCGAAGCTCAAATTCACTTTAAACTGGGAGCCGAAACTCAATTCATTTTCCAATTAACTGGGCCAAGGGCCTGAATTCAATGCACAGAGATTACAAATAACACATCTCATAGTCATCATGAAACTCCATCATGCAATTCTTATAACCCAATCAACATTAGCATGTTCCTCAAGTTTAAATCATAGGCTATAAGACAATAATATAAGGAAATGGGTGAAGCCCTAACATACAAGCTCTAACCCATACCTCCAATCACAATACTCATTTCAAAATCAAGCATAGAACATCAACAATCATTCATGGACATGCATGACTAAAGGAAGGGAATAAAGGTTTAGGGTTCATTCAAGAGATTCAAACAAGGATGAGAGTGGGTGTGTGAGTTATACTCACATCCAATCCCGTGAACCAAAGCAAGTTTGTCCCTCCATTCCTCAGCCACCACCACGGCACCACCAAATCTTCAAGGAACACATAAAATTATCACAAAATGCACCCAATAGCAACCAATTCACACGGAAACCCAAACCCCCAAATCATAGTCACCTAGGGTTTGAGCTTAATTCAACTAATAGTAATCCCCAACATCAAAATTAATTATCCCAACAAGCAATCCAAAGCAATACACACATAAATCCTATTTTTAACCTTCAATAATCACATAATACAAGAAAATCCACAAATTCTCAATTCCTTAACTTAATCACATTTAATTCATTCAACCAATCAACCTTGAATTTGCACAAATCAGAATATAAACAATAATTATAGCAAGGGAAGTAAGGATAGGGAGCATACATAGAGAGCAATCAATAAAAACAAGTGAGAATCACACTCACATTCCGTTTCAGTCCGCCGGAGCTCCACCGTCACGTACAGCTCCTTCGTGAGACCACCACCGCGTGCGGTCTTCTTCTCCGGCGAACAGCCGCCGCTGTCACGACCCCTCTCCCTCACCGGCGTCCATGGCTGCTCGCACGCGAAGACCACCGTGCGCAGCCCCCTTGTCGCCGTCATAAGGTCGCGAGCTCGTCGCCTCCCCTGCAGCGGCAGCGGCGCCGCTGTCTTCTCCGTTGGTAGCCGCGCGTGTCGCCGTCGAAGCCACCACCACAAACGGTCGCTCCGCCGTGCACAGCGTCGTTCCTTGTCCGAGCAGCCCCCGTCTCCGTCACGAAGCCGCAGGCCGCACGTCCAGCTCTAGCCTCGTCGTTGTCGTCCGCCGCTCCGATCTCTCCTCCGTCGTCCATGGTCGCGTCTCCGCCGCCATCTCTCACTCTCGATCTCCTCTCTTTCTTTCTCTCTCAATCTCTCTTTTCCTTTCTCCTTTCCCCATCCGATTTCCCCTCCTTCTCCTCTTCTCCTTCCCTTTCTCCTTCTCTTCCTTTCTCTTATTTCCCAATTCCAGAACCCTAAACCCCAATTCTAATCTAAATCTAATAATAATAATAATAACCTAATTACTAATAATATACTAATAACACTTAATAATCCTAATAATACTATTAATAACACTACTAATAATATTAATACTAATAACAATAATATTAATACTAATACTATTATTATTATGAATAATAATATTAATACTAATAAATTTGGGATTATCATTATACTATTTTATTAATAATTGCTATTATTATTAAAATTATACTAATCTTATTATTAATCCTATTAATTACTTACATTAAACAAATTAAAAGCATTTTAATTCTAATTCTAGATCCTTAAATTTTGGGATGTTACACAATGTAATGAAAAATTAGTTCGTAAATGGTTTCAGATGAATGAATGCAATGCAATGAAAAAATAGTTCGTAAAAGTTTTAATATAATTGCAATGCAATGAAAAAAGAGTTCGTAAATGGTTTCAGATGAATGAATGAATGCAATGAAAAAATAGTTCGTAAAAGTTTTCATATGAATGTGATGCACTGAAAAAGTAGTTCGTAAAAGTTTTCATATGAATGTGATGCTATGAAAAAAATAGTTCATAAATGGTTTCATATGAATGAATGCAATGCAATGAAAAAGTAGTTCGTAAAAGTTTTCATATTAATGCAATGCTATGAAAAAATAGTTCGTAAAAATTTCATATGAAAGAATGCAATGCAATTAAAATGTAGTTCGTAAAAGTTTTCATATAAACGAAATGCTATGAAAAATAGTTCGTAAATGGTTTCATATGAATGAATGCAATGCTATGAAAAAGTAGTTCATAAAAGTTTTTCATTAAAATGAATGCAATGCAATAAAAAGTAGTTCGTAAATGTTTTCATATGAATGCAATGCTATGAAAAATAGTTCGTAAATGGTTTTATGTGTGAATGCAATGCAATGAAAAAGTAGTTCGTAATGTTTTCATTTGAATGCAAAGCTATGAAAAAATAGTTCTTAAATGGTTTCATATGATGAATGCAATGCAATTAAAAAGCAGTTCGTAAAAGTTTTCATATAAATGCAATGCTATGAAAAAAGAGTTCGTAAATGGTTTCAGATGAATGAATGCAATGCAATGAAAAAGTAGTTCGTAAAAGTTTTCATATGGATGCAATGCTATTAAAAAATAGTTCGTAAATGGTTTCTTATGAATGAATGCAATGCAATGAAAAAGTAGTTCGTAATGTTTTCATATGAACGAAATGCTATGAAAAAATAGTTAGTAAATGGTTTCATATGAATGAATGCAATGCTATGAAAAAGTAGTTCGTAAAAGTTTTCATTAAAATAAATGCAATGCAATAAAAAGTAGTTCGTAAATGTCTTCATATGAATGCAAAGCTATAAAAAAATAATTCTTAAATGGTTTCATATGAATGCAATGCAATGCAATGAAAAAGTGCTTCGTAAATGGTTTCATATGAATGAATGCAATGAATGAAAAAATAGTTCGGAAATGTTTTCATATGAATGCAATGCTATGAAAAAATAGTTCGTAAATGGTTTCACATGAATGAATGCAATGAGAAAGTAGTTCGTCAAAGTTTTTATATAAATGTGATACTATGGAAAAATAGTTCGTGAATGATTTCATATGAATGAATGCATGCAATGAAAAAGTAGTTCGTAAATGTTTTCATGTGAATGCAATGCTATGAAAAAATAGTTCGTAAATAATTTCATCTGAATGAATGTATGCAATGAAAAAGTAGTTCGTAAAAGTTTTCATATGAATGTGATGCTATGAAAAAATAGTTCGTAAATGGTTTCATATGAATGTATGCAATGCTATGAAAAAGTAGTTCGTAAAAGTTTTCTTATGAATGTGATGCTGTGAAAAAATTATTCGTAAATGGTTTAATATGAATGAATGCAATGCAATGAAAAAGTAATTCGTAAATGTTTTCATATGAATGCAATGCTTCGTAAGTGGTTTATATGAATGAATGCAATGCTATGAAAAAATAGTTCAGAAATGGTTTTCTATGAATGAATGCAATGCAATGAAAAAGTAGTTCGTAAAATTTTCATATGAATGCAATGCTATTAAAAAATAGTTCGTAAATGGTTCATATGAATGAGTGCAATGTAATGGAAAGGTAGATCGTAAATGTTTTCATATGAATGCAATGCTATGAAAAAATAATTCGTAAATGGTTTCATATGATTAAATACAATGCAATGAAAAAGTAGTTCGTAAATGTTTTCATATGAATGCAATGCTATGAAAAAAAATTTCGTAAATGAGACCATAGGAATGAATGCATGCAATGAAAAATTAGTTCGTAAATTTTTCATGTAATGCGATGCTATGAATAAAATAGTTCGTAATGGTTTCATACGAATGAATGCAATGCAAAGAAATAGTAGTTCGTAAATGTTTCATATGAATGTGATGCTATGAAAAAATAGATTCGAAGGGTTTCCGTATGAATGAATGTAAATGCAATGAAAAAGTAGTCCGTAAATGTTTTCATATGAATGCAATGGTATGAAAAAATAGTTCGTAAATGGTTTTGTATATAATGAAGGCAATGCTATGAAAAAATAGTTGTAAATTGTTTCATATGAACGAAAAAATGCAATGAAAAAGTAGTTCGTAAAAGTTTTCATGTGAATGTAAGCTATGAAAAAAAATAATTCGTAAATGGTTTCATACGAATGAATGCAATGCAAAGAAAAAGTAGTTCGTAAATGTTTTCATATGAATGCAATGCTATTAAAAAAAAGTTCGTAAATGGTATCATATGAATGAATGCATTGCAATAAAAAAGTAGTTCGTAAATGGTTTCATATGAATGCAATGATATGAAAAAAAGAGTTCGTAAATGGTTTTCAGATAAATTAATGCAATGTAATGAAAAAGTAAGTTTCGTAAAGTTTTCAAATGAATGCAATGCTATAAAAAAATAGTCGTTCGTAAATGGTTTCATATGAATGAATGCAATGCAATTGAAAAGTAGTTCCTAAAAGTTTTCATATGAATGCAATGCTATGAAAAAAGAGTTCATATATGATTTCATATGAATGAATGCAATGTAATGAAAAATTAGTTCGTAAATGGTTCAGATGAATGAATGCAATGCAATGAAAAAAATAGTTCGTAAAAGTTTTGAATATAATTGCAATGCAATGAAAAAAGAGTTCGTAAATGGTTTAAAGATGAATGAATGAATGCAATGAAAAAATAGTTCGTAAAAGTTTTCATATGAATGTGATGCACTGAAAAAGTAGTTCGTAAAGTTTTCATATGAATGTGATGCTATGAAAAATAGTTCATAAATGGGTTCATATAAATGAATGCCAATGCAATGAAAAAGTAGTTCGTAAAAGTTTTCATATGAATGCAATGCTATGAAAAAATAGTTCGTAAAAATTTCATATGAATGAATGCAATGCAATTAAAAGTAGTTCGTAAAGTTTTCATATGAACGAAATGCTATGAAAAAAGTTCGTAAATGGTTTCATATGAATGAATGCATGCTAGAAAAAGTAGTTCATAAAAGTTTTCATAAATGAATGCAATGCAATAAAAAGTAGTTTCGTAAAAGTTTTCATATGAACGAAATGCTATGAAAAAATATTCATAAATGGTTTCATATGAATGAATGCAATGCTATGAAAAGTAGTTTCATAAAAGTTTTCATTAAAATGAATGCAATGCAATAAAATAGTTCGTAAATGTTTTCATATGAATGCAATGCTATGAAAAATAGTTCGTAAATGGTTTTATATGTGTGAATGCAATGCAATGAAAAAGTAGTTCGTAAATGTTTTCATATGAATGCAAAGCTATGAAAAAATAGTTCTTAAATGGTTTCATATGAATGAATGCAATCAATTAAAAAGTAGTTCGTAAAAGTTTTTATATGAATGCAATGCTATGAAAAAAGAGTTCGTAAATGGTTTCAGATGAATGAATGCAATGCAAAAAAAGTAGTTCGTAAAAGTTTTCATATGGATGCAATGCTATTAAAAAATAGTTCGTAAATGGTTTCTTATGAATGAATGCAATGCATGAAAAGTAGTTCGTAAATGTTTTCATATGAACGAAATGCTATGAAAAAATAGTTCGTAAATGGTTTAATATAAATACAATGTCATGATAAAGTAGTTCGTAAATGGTTTCACATGAATGAATGCAATGCAATGAAAAACTAGTTCGTAAAACTTTTCATATGAATGCAAAGATATGAAAAAATATTTCGTAAATGGTTTCATATGAATGAATGCAATGCAATTAAAAAGTAAATCGTAAATGGTTTCATATAAATGCAATGCCATGAAAAAGTAGTTCGTAAATGGTTTCACATAATTGATGCAATACATTAAAAAGTAGTTCGTAAAAGTTTTCATATGAATGTAATTATGAAAAAAATAGTTCGTAATGGTTTCAAAGAATAAGTGCAATTTAATGAAAAAGTAGTTCGTAAAAGTTTTTATATGAATGCATGCTATGAAAAAAAGTTCGTAAATGATTTCATAGGAATGAATGCATGCAATGACAACGTAGTTCGTAAATGTTTTCATTTGAATGTGATGCTGTGAAAAAATAGTTCGTCATGGTTTCATATGAATGAATGCAATGCAATGAAAAAGTAGTTCGTAAATGTTTTCATATGATGCAATGGTATTAAATAATAGTTCGTAAATGTTTTTCATATGAATGAATACAATGCTATGAAAAATAGTTCATAAATTGTTTCATATGAATGAACGCAATGCATGAAAAAGTAGTTCATAAAAGTTTTCATATGAATGCAATGCTATGAAAAAATAGTTCTTAAAAATTTCATATGAATCCAATGCAATTAAAAAGTATTCGTAAAAGTTTTCATATGAATGCAATGCTATGAAAAAAGAGTTCGTAAATGGTTTCAGATGAATGAATGCAATGCAATGAAAAATAGTTCGTAAAAGTTATCATATGAATGCAATGCATTAAAAATAGTTCGTAAATGGTTTAATATGAATGAATGCATTGCAATGAAAAAGTAGTTCGTAAATGGTTTTCATATGAATGCAATGATATGAAAAAATAGTTCGAAATGGTTTCAGATAAATGAATTCAATGTAATGAAAAAGTAGTTTTCTTAAAAGTTTTCAAATGAATGCAATGCTATCAAAAAAAGTTCGTAAATGGTTTCATATGAATGAATGCAATGCAATGAAAAGTAGTTCGTAAAAGTTTTTCATATGAATGCAATGCTATGAAAAAAGAGTTCATATATGATTTCATATGAATGAAATGCAATGTAATGTAGAATTAGTTCGTAAATGGTTTCAGATAAATGAATGCAATGCAATGAAAATAGTTCGTAAAAGTTTTCAGATAATTGCAATGCAATGAAAAAAGAGTTCGTAAATGGTTTCATATAAATGAATGAATGAATGCATGCACAGAAAAATTAGTTCGTAAAAGTTTACATATGAATGCAATGCTATAAAAAAATAGTTCGTAAATGGTTTATATGAATGAATGCAATGCACTGAAAAATTAGTTCGAAAAGTTTCATATGAATGTGATGCTATGAAAAAATAGTTCGTAATGGTTTCATTTGAATGAATACAATCAATGAAAAAGTAGTTCGTAAAAGTTTTCATATGCATGCAATTCTATGAAAAAATAGTTGTATATGGTTTCATATGTATGCAGTGCAATGCAATGAAAAAGTAGTTCGTAAATGATGTCATATGAATGCAATTCTATGAAAAAGTAGTTTGTAAATTTTTTCAAATGAATGAATGCAATGCATTGAAAAAGTAGTTCCTAAAAGAGTTCATGTGAATGCAATGCTATGAAAAAATAGTTCGTAAATCGTTTCATATGAATGAATGCAATGCAATGCAATGAAAAAGTAGTTCGTAAACGGTTTCATATGAATGTAATGCTAGAAAAAGTAATTCGCAAATGTTTTCACATGAATGAATGCATTGCAATGAAAAAGTAGTTCGTAAAAGTTTCATATGAATGCAACAATATGAAAAAATCGTTCGTAAATGGTTTTCACATGAATGAATACAATGCAATGAAAAAGTAGTTCGTAAAAGGTTTCATATGAATGCAATGTTATGAAAAATAGTTCATAAAAATTTCATATGAATGAATGCAATGCAATTAAAAAGTAGTTCGTAAAAGTTTTCATATAATTGTAATGCTATGAAAAAAGAGTTCGTAAATGATTTCATAGGAATGAATGCATGTAATGAAAAAGTAGTTCGTAAATGTTTTCATGTTAATGTGATGCTATGAAAAAAATAGTTCGTAAATGGTTTCATATGAATGAATGCAATGCACAGAAAAGTAGTTCGAAAATGTGTTCATATGAATGTGATGTTATGAAAAAATAGTTCGTCAATGGTTTCGAATGAATAATACAATGCAATGAAAAAGTAGTTCGTAAATGTTTCATATGAATGTGATTGATGTATGAAAAATAGTTCGTCAATGGTTTCGAATGAATGAATACAATGCAATGAAAAAGTAGTTCGTAAATGTTTTCATATGAATGCAATGGTTTGAAAAAATAGTTCGTAAATGTTTTCATATGAATGAATGCAATGCTATGAAAAAATAGTTCGTAAATTGTTTCATATGAATGAATGCAATGCAATGAAATAGAATCGTAAAAGTTTTCATACAATACATGCTATGAAAGAATAGTTCGTAAAATTTCATATTAATGAATGCAATGCAATGAAAAATAGTTCGTAAATGGTTTATATGAATGCAATGCCATGAAAAAGTAGTTTGAAATGGTTTCACATGAATGAATGCAATGCAATGAAAAACTAGTTCGTAAAAGCTTCATATGAATGTAATGTCATGAAAAAAAGAGTTCGTAAATGGTTTCAGATGAATGAATGCAATACAATTAAAAAGTAGTTCGTAAAAGTTTCATATGAATGCAATGTCATGAAAAAAATAGTTCGTAAATCGTTTCACATGATTGAATGCAATTCAATGAAAAAGTAGTTCGTAAAAGTTTTCATATGAATGCAATGCTATGGAAAATAGTTCCGAAATGATTTCATAGGAATGAATGCATGCAATGAAAAAGTAGTTCGTAAATGTTTTCATGTGAAGTGATGCTATGAAAAAAATAGTTCGTAAACGGTTTCATATGAATGAATGTAATACAAAGAAAAATAGTTCGCAAATGTTTTCATATGAATGTGATGCTATGAAAAAATAGTTCGTCATTGGTTTCGTATGTATGAATGCAATGCTATGAAAAAATAGTTCGTAAATTGTTTCATATGAATGAATGCAATGCAATGAAAAAGTAGATCGTAAAAGTTTTCATATGAATACAATGCTATGAAAAAATAGTTCGTAAAAATTTCATATGAATGAATGCAATGCAATAAAAAGTTAGTTCATAAATGTTTTCATGTGAATGCAATGCACTGAAAAAAGAGTTTGTAAATGGTTTCAGATGAATGAATGCAATGCAATGAAAAAGTAGTTCGTCAAAGTTTTCATATGAATGCAATGCTATTAAAAAATAGTTCGTAAATGGTTTCATATGAATGAATGCATTGCAATGAAAAAGTACTTCGTAAATGGTTTCATATGAATGCAATGATATGCAAAAATAGTTCGTAAATGATTTCAGATAAATGAATGCAATGCAATGAAAAAAGTAGTTCGTAAAAGTTTTCAAATGAATGCAATGCTATTAAAAAAACAGTTCGTAAATGGTTTCATATGAATGAATGCAAAGCAATGAAAAAGTAGTTCGTAAAAGTTTTCATATGAATGCAATGTTATGAAAAAAGAGTTCATATATGATTTCATATGAATGAATCCAATGTATTGAAAAATTAGTTCGTAAATGATTTTAGATGAATGAATGCAATGCAATGAAAAAAGAGTTCGTAATTGGTTTTAGATGAATGAATGCAATGCACAAAAAATTAGTTCGTAAAAGTTTTCATATGAATGCAATGCTATCAAAAATAATTCGTAAATGGTTTATATGAATGAATGCAAAGCACTGAAAAAGTAGTTCGTAAAAGTTTTCATATGAATGTGTTGCTATGAAAAAAAAGTTCGTAAATAGTTTCATTTGAATGAATGCAATCAATGAAAAAGTAGTTTGTAAAAGTTTTCATAGCATGCAATGCTATGAAAAAATAGTTCGTATATGATTTCATATGAATGATGCAATGCAATGAAAAAAAGGTTCGTAAATAGTTTAAGATGAATGAAAGCAATGCACTAAAAAATTAGCTCATAAAAGTTTTTCATATGAATGCAATGCTATGAAAAAGTAATTTGGTTTTAGATGAATGAATGCAATGCAATTAAAAAATAGTTCGTAAAAGTTTTCATATAATTGCAATGCAATGAAAAAAGAGTTCGTAAATGGTTTAAGGTGAATGAATGCAATTCACTGAAAAATTACTTCGTAAAAGTTTTCATATGAATGCAATGCTATCAAAAAATAGTTCGTAATGGTTTCATATGCAATGAAAAAGTAGTTCGTAAATGGTTTCATATGAATGACTGCAATGCAATGCAATGAAAAAGTAGTTCGTAAATGATTTCGTATGAATGCAATGCTATGAAAAAGTAGTTCGTAAATGGTTTCACATGAATGAATGCAATGCAATGAAAAGTAGTTCGTAAAAGTTTTCATATGAATGCATTGAAAAAGTAGTTCGTAAAAGTTTTCATATGAATGCATTGCTATGAAAAAAAGAGTTCGTAAATGGTTTCAGATGAGTGAATGCAATGCAATGAAAAAATATTTCGTAAAAGTTTTCATATGAATGCAATGCTATGAAAAAATATTTCGTGAAAATTTCATATGAATAAATACATTGCAATGAAAAAAGAGTTAATAAATTGTTTATATGAATGAATGTAATATACCGAAAAAGTAGTTCGTAAAAGTTTTCACATGAATGCAATGCTATGAAAAAAATAGTTCGTAAATGGTTTCATTTGAATGAATGCAATGCAGTGAAAAAATAGTTCGTATAAGTTATCTTATGCATGCAATTCTATGAAAAAATAATTCGTAAATGGTTTCATATGAATGAATGCAATGCAATGAAAAAGTTATTCATAAATGTTTTCATATGAATGCAATGCTATGAAAGAGTAGTTCATAAATGGTTTCATATGAATTCAATGCTATAATAAAATAGTTCGTAAAAATTTCATATGAATGATGCAATGTAATGAAAAAAGAGTTCGTAAATGGTTTAAGATGAATGAATGCAATGCACTAAAAAATTAGCTCGTGAAAGTTTTCATATGAGTGCAATGCTATGAAAAAATATTTCGTAAAAATTCATATGAATGAATCCATTGCAATGAAAAAGTAGTTCGTAAAAGTTTTCATATGAATGCAATGCTATGAAAAAAATAGTTCGAAAATGGTTTCATATGATTGAATACAATGCAATGAAAAAGTTGTTCATAAATGGTTTCATATGAATGCAATGCTATGAAAAAATAGTTCGTAAATGGTTTCATTTGAATAATTGCAATGCAATGAAAAAGTAGTTCGTAAAAGTTTTCATATGAATGCAATACTATCAAAAAATAGTTCGTAAATGGTTTCATATGCAATGAATACAATGCAATGAAAAAGTAGTTCGTAAATGGTTCCATATGAATGCAATGCTATGAAAAAGTAGTTCGTAAATGGTTTCACATGAATAAATGCAATGCAATGAAAAAGTAGTTAGTAAAAGTTTTCAAATGAATGCAATGTCATTAAAAAAGAGTTCGTAAATGGTTTCATATGAATGCAATGCTATAAAAAAAGAGTTCGTAAATGGTTTCATATGCAATGGATGTAATGCAATGAAAAGTAGTTCGTAAAAGTTTTCATATGAATGCAATGCTTTGAAAAAATAGTTCGTAAATGGTTTCATCTGAATGAATGCAATGCAATGAAAAAGTAGTTCGTAAATGGTTTCATATGAATGCAATGCTATGAAAAATAGTTCGTAAACGTTTTCATTTGAACGAATGCAATGCAATGAAAAAATAGTTCGTAAAAGTTCTCATATGAATGCAATGCTATGGAAAAAGAGTTTGTAAATGATTTCTTATGAATGAATGCAATGCACTGAAAAATTAGTTCGTAAAAGTTTCATATGAATGCAATGCTATGAAAAAATAGTTCGTAAACGGTTTCATTTGAATGAATGCAATGCAATTAAAAAGTAGTTCATAAAAGTTCTCATGTGAATGTAATGCTACCAAAAAATAGTTCGTAAGTGGTTTCATATGCAATGAATGCAATGCACTGGAAAAAGAGTTTGTAAATGGTTTCAGATGAATGAATGCAATGCACTAAAAAATTCGTTCGTAAAAGTTTTCATATGAATGCAATGCTATGAAAAAATAGTTCGTAAATGGTTTCATATGAATGAATGCAATGCAATGAAAAAATAGTTCGTAAATGGTTTCATATGAATGCAATGCTATGAAAAAGTAGTTCGTAAATGGTTTTACATGAATGAATGCAATGCAATGAAAAAGTAGTTCGTAAAAGATTTCATGAGAATGCAAGGACTTCGACGCTCAAGTCAATGCACAATTTCAGTAGAGTTTCTGTGTTAAAAAAGAGGATAATATCTAGTAGAGAGTTCATCAACATATTTATATAATGATTTGAGCAGAAAAAGTTGTTGGACGGTTATAACTGATTTTGTTTGATAACTCACACGCTCTGGTGAGATATTGGACACACGTCGGGGATAAAGGTTGATTCTATGATGTCTCGGCAGCTCTCGGAGTTTGGCGTTAAAGTTGTCAAATAGTTGTAATGACGAATCTAAGTTTCAGGTTAGCGTCAGCTGTCCTGATATTCGGGTTTATGACCCGAGGTCAATTCTCAGCTCCATAACACATATGTATATGTATAATAATGATTATAACATTGTTTAATTCTCAATTTATTTATTTTTTAACTAGTGATTGATTTTTTAATTGATGATTATAAATTTATGCATCATTCTCTAATAAAATGCACCTGTCGACGGTCACTTCAAATGAGTTACACCTACTTATTAAGAGAAATTAAATTCATACAATAAAAATATACAACTCTTATAACACTTTTTTTTTTCTGTATCTCTCTTTATCATATCACTCATCACATCTCACATTTTTCTTTCTTCTTTCTTTTCTAAATTTTGTCTTACTATGTTGTAAGGTTGTAGTGTTGTATAAATAACACTATTCACTTATTAATACCCTCTACTTTTGCTAATTGGAAACAATACAAAACAACCAGAAAAAAACACACAAGCACGACCAAATAAACAATTCTCATTCTACAACGAGTCCTGAAGTCCTTTTATAGATTAAAAAAAAAACCATCATCTTTTGGTTGTCACAATGATATATGGGGTAATCTAAAGAACTTTCGAGCGATGTGCTACCCACTCAATTTATGTGCAACTAACCACCAAGACCTTCAATAACTAGAAACTAGAAAGACACGTAAGTTTGGAACATACTCAGCCGGACTTCAATTTCGTTCGTGTGAAGGACCGCCTTGTAGAGAGAGGGGAAATAACCTCCTGGATATTGTGTAAAAAACCTTTATCGTAAACATTATTCTTAACCACTACAACATCTTCTAGAGGTGATCTTCGAAAGAAGGCTCTCCATTTTCTTAACACGGGCTGTTTTTCACTGCTCATTCCACTGATACTCCGTCTTAAGGCTGCAGCACTGGCCTCTGCTTCTTTTAGCTTCCTTTGCCAGTCCATATACTCTTGCCACTTAAAGGTCTGTGATCCACAAATATACCTTTAGTTTTTTTATTTTTAATTATTTCCTTAGTTTTAATATTTTAGCGATGGATATTATTATTAAGTATTACTATGAGACAAAGTGATTATTCAATTATCTTATTTCTATTTTTCTTTTATTTTTTTACCGTACAACCTATCATTTTGGAGTCATTTTATTAGAATTTTTATTTAAATTTTGAGGCGTGTCAGTGCCAACTCACTAGTCTTTCCACCCCGCACAGATGGACTAGATTTTCTAACATATTTTTCAAAAATTGACCACCCCACCTATCTTATATTTTGTGATTCAAGGGTTTTAACACCTCTATATATTTTATAAAATACATAAAATATTAAATAAAATGAGATAAATTAATATTCTTCATTTTAATTTTCAATTTACTATAAAAGTATCCATAAAATACATAAAATAGTTGCTAATAAAAAATAAGTTATCTTTTTAGGTTGAAATGTGAGCTAAGTGTGAAATTGTTTTTTTTTTTTTTACTTTTTAAAGTGTAAAAATGCAAAAATTACCATTGATCACTTATTAGAAAATCAATCATTGAATTTGTGTGTTTTTTACATAGCCAAAGCCCAAAACCCAACAGAATAACATTGGTGGGAGTGAGGTGAGGACTATTCGACTACTGGCAGCAGCATTGAGCAGAGGCAGAGCAGTGAAGGAAAATCAAACGGAAAAAATGCATTCGTATGGTTACAGAGCAAATGCTTTGCTAACGTTCGCTATAACGATTCTTGCCTTCATGTGCGCCATCGCTTCTCTCTCTGACAACCTCAATTCCCTCTCTCCCTCTGCGCATGTCCAGGTATCTCTTTCTCTCCGCCTTTTCTAGATCTGTAATTCACTGATTCCTTAACCTAACATGTTTTCACTGCGTGTATATGTTAGGTCTTGAACATTAACCGCTTTCAGAAACAATCTAACGGCAACGACGAGGTAATTTAATTCTCGTTTTTTCTTTTTCTTTTAATTTAAATTTTGATGTTTGTTTGGGAATTTACATTCAATTGTGGTTTTTCCCACTGCTTATGCAAGCTCTTTGGATTTAGGATTGAGATAAAAGGGAACATTAAAAAAAAATACATTAGGAGCATGAAAAGGCTTGGTTTAATTGATAACCTCACTTTTCTTTTCTTCTTAAAGAAAAAACTTGTATGGATCTTTTATTGCAATATTACATAGTAAAAACGTCTCTGAGGGCCTCTTGTTGCCATTCTTGTTTGACCAGTAACTTGTTAATTGTTATGTGATATAGGCTCTTGAAAGGTCTGAATGAGGGAAACTATTGGAATCAAATCAAGAAAAGGAAGTAAATATATTTCAAAACTGAAGATTTTGTCAGGATATTTCAATTTCTAAAGCTGTCAACTGTACTTCTGAGCAGTAATGAATCTGTAGGGCGTTAAGGCATCATAATTTGAATGTGATGGCAGACAGAATGAATCTGTAGAACGTCTTCAACATATTTGTAATTGGATGTTTTTTTTCATAGGCATGGTCTTTCAGCAAATTGCTTTGGGTGGGATACTTATGAATTAATGACAAGAATAGAGCTTCACAGCATTATCTATGTTTTATTATCACCTAAACAGAACTTAACTTCAAACCAAGCTTTGATGGTTTAATTCTTAAATTTTTTTTATTATTATGGAACCCTCAACTTCTTTCTTGCTTTCTTTCTTTCTTTCTTTCTTTCTTTCTTCTTGCTTGCTTGCTTGCTTTCTTCCTTACTTACTTGCTTGCTTTCTCTCTTTCTTACTTGCTTGCTTCCTTTCTTTCTCCCTTTCTTTCTTTCAATCTTTTGTTCTTTCTTCATTCTTTCTTTCTTTCAAACTAACACATATGTTCTAATAAATTGGTGATGGCTTCAGATACTTGTTGGATGTCCATATTTTACGCACAATACAATGTAAAAGTGATACTCCTGCATGCTTGAAGCTATTTTATAGTGGTTCTAGGATTCTAGCCTTTGGAAGTCAATTTTATAGTGGCCGGGCATGACAAAGTATTTAATCACTGTGAAGTTGTGCTGCAAAACATCTAGGCATCTAGCACATACCATGTGATATAATTATAAACATGTGTTATGTAGATTTCTTTGCATATGCGATGAATTTCATACTGCATATGATCTTATACGATATTGTGTCATAAACCACCTCTTTTTAATGTCTTTCTCTCTGATATTCAAATGCCATCCTAATTTATAGTTCAATCAGTAGTGAAAAGCCTTTCTACTAATTGCAGGTCAGCATGACAATGAATATATCAGCAGATTTGCAGTCTCTTTTCACATGGAACACAAAACAGGTTCTTGACTTGAATTTCCATTATTCATTGTAAATACTGTTTTTTTTGTGTCTTTATCCCTCTTTGCTCCCTGAAAGTATGGATGCTGTAAGAACTAAAATCGGAAGATTGGATGCGGGATGAGTGAAAATTATTAAGGTTGACTATACAGACATGATGCATTTCTTAATGTATTGTCGATTTTCTCTGCTCTTCCTTTGTTCTTCCTCTATCATAATGGGTGTCCTGGATTTTAATGTTTAAGGTACCTTACCTACTACTGACATATCTTGCTTCACTGCCTAAAATTTATAGTCTTGTGATTCTTTATGTTTTTATGTTTTGTGCTATATATTTCTATACAAGTATTGGAACTGTGTATTGTGATACTTGCATATGACTCACAGGATCCTGTTTTCTGATCACTTATTCTAAATAATTAGGAAGTAGAAGTTCAGGGTTGTCCAGGAACTTAGTTTTACTTCTTTTTATATGCCTGCAGGTTTTTGTATTTTTAGCTGCTGAGTATGAAACCTCTAAGAATTCCTTGAATCAGGTATGATTTGATCTGTTTGCTTGCATGGTTGCACCTTAACTTTGAACTTTAAAATTTAAATGTTTGAACCATAGTTCCTGAGGTCCGTTTCAAAAAGGAAAGAACAAAAGGATGCCATAAGACTTCACAGTGTTAAGTTATTTCATGTTATATTGCATATCTGCTTCCTTTTTTACATATCAAGCTCTGCTATATGCTATGTCACATATGTTGCTTATGCTTTTGAGACGCCAATTTATAGATATCGCTGTGGGATGGTATAATTCCTTCTAAAGATCATGCTAAGTTTTGGATTCATACTTCCAATAAGTACCGTTTCATTGACCAGGTGGGTACACAACTCTTCAAGGATGTTATTACTAGCATAAATTACTTCAGACTTCTTCAGGCCTTAATTTTCCCATCTTTTCATGTCTAGGGGAGCAATTTGCTTGGTAAAGAATTTAACTTGACTGTGCACTGGCATGTTATGCCCAAGACTGGCAAAATGTTTGCCGACAAAATAGTCATGCCAGGGTATCGATTGCCAGAGGAATACAGATGAAGGTTTCATTTATTGTTAATTAATAAAGGGTTTTTTAAGTAAAACAGGTAAGTTTACATTGTGAATTGGTAAACACACGTTCATCAATACATATAAATTTTACAAATGCACCATATTCCTATGTAAACTCATCCTTTTTAGGTAAGTTAAAATGTGCACATGAGCACAAATTAGAAAAACCTTTTAATAAAATATATTGTAATATTAATTTACTATATAATTTAAAAATATAAATAGATATTCATTTACTTATTTTAAAATTGGATTTATATTAAAAGATTTTGAAAGGAAACTTTCCCGTCACTTTTCAAAATTTACCTGATCAATCATTTTTTTATTTTAAGTCGATTAATTTATGCTTGTTCATGTACAAGAGATAACATAGCATTCATCTTCTAAACTTCTGAGTCAATGGTGAATTAATGTACATTATTTAAACTGTAAATTCTTATACCTACAGTGAGATAGATCTGTCACGACCCAAATCCAAGGCCGTGATCGGCGCACAGACTAATACCCTTAGCCTGGCAAGCCTAAGACAATAGTACATTACTTGATTTCCAAAATAAACATACTTCCAGGATTTTACAGAAATTTTGACAGAGTCTCCCCTGTATTTTGGACATCCCAAAATTTACAAAAAAATCATGTTATCAACAAATATCACCAACCAGAGTTTCTAACAACATAATATTTATCCAATCAATATCAAAATATACATCTCAACATAAACCAACGACTAAACACCCTATAGCGGCAGAATATACATACAATCTCAAAATAACATCAAATGGCCACCAACACAAAGGAGGCCTACCAAAATGAAATAACGGCAGAGCTAGAACAAATGGATCTACCAGCTGCCTGAGAATCAGGATGAAAAAACAATAGAAAGGGGTAAGTCACAAAGACTTAGTGAGGGCCTAACAACCACCATGAACTAGAAGGGAAACATATCAACGCACGAGTTGTTCGATAGAAACAATTGGCAGTATAAAATTCATTTCTCAACATAAAACTTGCTAAACACATGAGTTTGATAAATCCCACAATCTAAAATAACTTGTTTCCAATATCCAAGAGATAAGTTTTTCTTTTCCAAAGCAATATAAATTTATCACGTATAAATTTAATAAGTAAATCTGAAATGAAATTAATTGAGTAAAACACAAATCATATGAAATGTAAATACATCAGGGATCACTCATGATAGAACCGAGAGGCGGCTCCATCTCGCTGATAGCCCTCTCCTCCGAAGGGTGGCCTTTCCCATGGGGCGGCTCCATCTAGCGGATAACTCTCTCCTCTGCAGAACCATGTCCATATCTCAATATCATCGGGGGAAGCTACATCTCGCTGATAGCCCTCTCCTCCAAGAGTGGCCTCTCTCTTGGTGCGGCTCCATCTAACGGATAGCCCTCTCCTCTCGGAATCATATCATGTCATCGGGGGCGGCTCCATCTCGTTGATAGCCCTCTCCACAGAGTGGCGGCTCCATCTAACGGATAGCCCTCTCCTCTCGGAATCATATCATGTCTCAATGTCATATCATAACATACCATATCCATCATATCATATCATCGGGGCAGCTCCATCTCGTTGATAGCCCTCTCCACAGAGTAGCGGCTCCATCTAACAGATAGCTCTCTCCTCCCGGAATCATACAACTAGGTGCACTTAGGTCGTTATCATCCGCTAACGACATACGGGGTTCTAACATGGATCCCAATAATATAAATATCAAATTTATTTCATTTTCTCAAGTCTTCCAAAATTAAATCTCAAATTTCATCAAACATAATCAATTTAAATGTATAAAGCCTTTAACCTTTGAAATAAATTTCATAGAGAATGAAATTAATAAAAGCGTATGTTTCCCAAATTTATTAAATAAACAACATTAAAATAGAACAAGGTCAATTAAAATAGTAATGTGCGAGGTAGAAATCAACAGATCTGAGCACCAACAAATAGTTCCAACATTTAGTAATTTATTTGAAGCTCTATCTATTTATGGGTAACCATAAAATCCCTAAAACTAGTGCCCAAAGCTCTGAAATTAATTCTACCTAAAGTTAACACATACCAATAGCCTATTTACAAGTTGTGGATTTATCTTAGAGAGCCGAAACAAGCAACCTTTACAGTGTGGGTACTCTCCTTCATACTCAGAGCACTATCCCTAACCCCAAAAATTATCAAACTTAGCTCCGGAAAGAAAAAGGGAGTGAATAGGAATTTTGGGTTTCACCAAATCACATTAGGTATAAGAGTTTTGAGATGAAACGGAGCACGAATGAACAAAGTAGAAGAAAGTAGAAGAAAATGAAAGGACGAGCAGAGCGCTGGTGGAAGGTTTCGAACTCAAAGGGAGGAAAAATGATGAAAAGGTTCTCGGTGAAGCTTTTGTAAATGACTCAAAATTCCTTCTATTTCTTTTATATATATATAGTTTTTTTTTTTAATACGGTGCGTTTCAAGATCTACGTACCACAATTTATGCTCTAAAAATTGTTATACAGTACTCATTGAAAAACTTCAAATAGTATCCGGTAAAAATGTTAAATTTGAATGAAACATAATATATACTTCCTCCGGATTTGAATATAAGCAAAAAAAAAAACTCACATTTAGTGGACTAAAATATAAACAAATCTTAACCTAATTTTACCCTATTAAATGAGATAAACCTAAAATGTTTTTTATTTAATTCAGATTTACTTTCCAATCACTCTATTTAATGAATCATGTGCTAATAGAAAGAGAGTATGTCACCTTGAAACAATTTTCAATAAAATTGAATTTAGGGTAATTTAGGCAATGCAAGTACTTTTTACATAGTATCAAGAAAATTTAACGAGTTTAACTAATTTTCTTAATACGTGTGAATTTAATTATTTTTGTTTATATTCAAGTCCGGAGTAGTATGAGGATAGAGGAGAGTTTAACCTACACCATTGACTTGCACCAAGTATTACACTATTACACTATTGATAACTTTAAATTGAATATGAATTTTATTGATCCAATTGTTGAATTATAATTGTTCTTCATTTTGATTATTTGTGTTAAATTCCATAGATTTTAACACTAATAATTTGATAATCAAATGATTTTTATTGTCATATATTTTAAAAGTATATATGACGTTAATTTTTATATATTTTGATGATGTATTAAATAATTATAAATTAATATAAAAGTTTATGATCTAAAATAATAACTTTCAATCCAATGGAGAATTTTGAAATACATTTTTTTAAAAAAGAAAAGTTTTCTAATGGTATAATACTTTATGTGACTCTTATTGGTGTAAGTTGAACCCTCCCTCATATTTTCCCCGTTTTCTTTCTTTCTTCTTCACCTGTCACCTCACATTCTCATGTCTCTTTTCCATAACCAATTGCACACACACTCACGTCTGTGTCTCTCTCTCTCTCGTTCTTTTTTCTTTTTCCCACCTGCAAGATGCAGCGCCCCCCTCTCTTCCTGTGTATGGATCCTTTTCTGTGATCTTGCCTCTCCAGCCGATTTAGCTACGGAATAGCTAGGAAACAGCCACGCATTAACTACGAAATTTATTCCACAGCTATTCTATAGCCATTTGGCAGCTGCACGCTTGAAGAGGATCCACATCCCTCTCTTCCTCTTGTTCCTTTTTCTTTCACACGGCCAGCCATTAGCGTATCACCACCACCCAATTCCTCCTTCTCACAAACCCATCAAGACCTAAGCCTTCTCCACAGCCACGATTCCTCTCCTTTCGCCCCATCCTTCTTCTTTCAATACGACTCTCTTTTCACCACGAGACTTTCTATCGCTATCTTCTCTCTAATTTTTCGGCTACCATTACCTATGACTTCACATCCATTCCTAGGTATGGCAATTGGACCCAGATCCAGTGGGTACCCGCAAAAATTACCCACAATGGGTAGGGTAATTACCCACTAAATGAGTATGGGTGCGGGTATGGGTAATTACCCGCACTTTTTAATGGGTACGGGTACGGGTACTATGGTACCCTACCCTACCCATCCCGCACTTATATAATATATATAATTAATGTAACTTATATACATATAATTAATTTAATAAATATATATATGTTTATATTATTAATTAATATTTTTTTAAAAAATAATTAATTTTAATCTATATTATAGTCACCAAAAAACATTAATATATATTACTAATTCAATTAATTTAAATTTTATAATTTTGTCCTACACACTAAAAATAGCAAAACATGAACTGATTTTCATTTCCCCTCCCAATTTTTTAGTCTCCCATCCACTTCCACATATGATAGTTGTTTTATAGGTTAAACTTGGATGATGTATGAATTATTTTTCATTTAGTTTTTAATTAATTTTTATTTTCTAATCAATTTATTTTCTTATAGTTAACAAAAGTGCGGGTAATGGGTACGAATACGGGTACTTGAGTACCCAGCGGGTAAGGGTACGAGTACTAGAATCACTACCCACGCGGGTATGGGTCCGGGTACGAGTATTTTTTTAAAACGCGGGTATGGGAACGAGTATTATAATACCCTACCCAAACCCTACCAATTGTCATCCCTATCCATTCCTAAGATCTCACATATTTCACCACACACAACACATCATCTACAATTAATATTTACACCAATAATTATCAAGAAAATCAGTTCTGGCTTTCCTCAAATTAACACAAGCATTAATTCGAAAAACTCATAATAAACGGTCACCATCGACAAATTCACAAGGAACTGCAACCAACAATGCTACACAACCTACATAAGAATTGCCACCATACTATCGAAGTATCAAACTCACTTTCCTAACATAAAGGTCGACACATACCACTGAACTTATTGTATTTAGCCGCCTTCGTTTTAACAACTCTCAACAACCTTCCCTTAACACTGACATCGACGAGCTCCATTTCAAAGGTGAATCAAATTTGGGGCCAACAGCAAAATATTGGACAAGATTGGATCACAATGACAAAAAATAATTAAAAGGTAAAATATGTTGTCAGAGTCCATGTAAGATTAACGGGTTTTGTTTTTAGTTCGTATTAAAAACTTTAGTAAAGTGTTATCCCAATTTTTTTTGTGTGAGGTGCTGACATGTAGTGTTGATGTGACACGTTTTCTCTCTCTTAGATGTATTTTATTATATTTTTTACGGTCTTAAACCACCAGAAAATTCGCTGAATAAAACTTCACTCCCCACCCCTTTAAACCACTCACCCACCATTTCTCCACCCATGTAACACCAATCCCACCCCATTCTCCATTATTTTCACCACCGTCATAATCATCTCCGCGCCTTTAGATAACTTTGGAAAGACCACCTTCGACCAAGACATCCCTTCCACATGAGGCCTAATCCCACTCCAATACCCACAAAATGCATGCCACACATACACCTCCTCTCCTTAAATAATTACTATTCGAGTAAACCATCACTTTAGTCCTTGACTTTTTCAGAGTTGGACACTTTAGTCCCTGACTTATGAAAATACACAATTTAGTCTCTGACTTTGTTTAACAACCATCAGTTTAGTCCAAAATTATATTCCGTTAAGTCACTGTTGATGTGGCAATCTGACTTGTCTCCAGGGTAACATCCATCAATTTAGTCCCTGATTTTGTTCAACATTCATCAATTTAGTCCCTGACTTTGTTTAACATCCCTGACTTATGTGTCATCCTTCTCCTTGCACTCACCCCTCTCTTTTTCACAGCCACCTCTTCTGTGTATAATATAACAACCCAGTTACTCCCAAAATCTGAGCTAATCCAATTCAATTTCTTAATTTGAGCAACAATGCATAAGCTTAAATACAATAATACATATACCCAGAAATTAAAAACACCGAAACGGAAATATAAGGAGATATATAGAGAGTGGGAAGGAGGTTCAAATGACATAGATGTGAAAAATCTAGGTAGAGCGAGTACAATGACACAAAAAGAACAACACACTCAACAAATTTGATCACTTAAAATGACAATAGTAAAAGAATCCAATTATTAATAGGTCATAAAAAATGCAAGAGTAATGTTTGAAAATTTTGAGGAAAAATAGTATGCAAGTTTATTCTATTTATTCTATCGGAGGCAGAGCCAGCGGTGGCAAAGGTGGAGGCATAGGAGGAGGAATCGGATGTGGTGCTGGTGGAGGCTATGGAGGTGGCAAAGGTGGAGGAGTTGGAGGTGGACATGGTGGTGGCATAGGAGGTGGTGTTGGCATGGTGGCGGTTGTGGAGGAGTTGGTGGTGATTTTTAATTTAAAACTTCCTAAAAGCACAAGTGATCTTATGCTGCCATGCAATTAATATGCATACTTTGTCTATGGATGCAGCTAGCATGCAACTGTGTACTCTAGATTAATTAAATAAATCCATGAGTTGTGATGTTTCAACCATGGAGGTGGGCTAATAATCATATAATATAGAGGGGTGAGTGTAAGGAAAAGGATGACACATAAGTCAGGGATGTTGAACAAAGTAAGGGACTAAATTGATGGGTGTTGAACAAAGTCAGGGACTAAATTGATGGATGTTGGACCCTGGAGACAAGTCAGATTGCCATATCAACAATGACTTAACAGAATATAACGTTTTGGACTAAACTGATGGATGTTGAACAAAGTCAGAGACTAAATTGTGTATTTTCATAAGTTAGGGACTAAAGTGTCCGACTCTGAAAAAGTCAGGGACTAAAGTGATGGTTTACTCTTACTATTCTTTTCAAAGCTTACAAGTCTCCCCAGCATCTGTTCCCCATGTATCGAACAATTCAAGCTTCCTTGACATGTGACAGGTTCATCATCACGACAAAAGGTTTGCCAACCATAATCAATGACGAAGTGATGTACGTTTAATTTCTGCTTTCTTGTGCAAAAATTTATCAGAATATGTCTTCACTGAAATTCCTGAGACGAACCTTTTTCGATGCCACCTCAATGCCTTCCTCTTGATCAAACCCCCTGTAAATATTTTTCAAAGCTCCTCACCCAAGCAGATCATTGTAACACCCAAACCTCCCCGTTGGATCAACTTCAACAAATGCTTCAACTTCTCCTTCCCAACTGTTTGAGGTTCTTCGCATGGATTTTCAAAACCCAGACCTCTGCCACACAACACAACGCAATTGTTTATTATATAAACTAAGAACCTTCATGCTACGCTTAATTTCAGTTTCAATGAAAATCACTACAAGAAAAAAAGAAAGGAGAGAATGAATTGTTAGCTATGTATGCACTTTGGTAAAATATGCCTTATGCCATACAGAAAAAATGGTAGAAGAACAATTTGCAATAAAGACCGTGATTTTTCCAAATTCTAAATAGTGGTTAGCGATATCATTGATTGAACTTGACGATTTGGAAATGAAAGCACAAGGTAATTACTATGAATTAAAATGGGAAGTTTACAATGGTGTACGTATAGAATAAGGATAGTGTGATTGTGAGGAGCACTGCACAAATGTGTCATGTCATTTAATAAATATGATACCTTATGTGTTATTAAATTTATTAAATGATGTAGCAAAACATAATTGGATATATGTGTAAAAAATTTTAGTTATTAAATTTATTATTAAATCTCCATTCATGTACAACCTATGAACTCACAATCTTATAGCTTGAAAAAAATGGTATATTTCAAGCAAAACATATTTTTTGTTGGTGTAGTTCAAGCAAAACATATGATTCAACTTCATCTCATTCGGAACAAGATGAAAATAACTCTTACATTAAATTTTGTGCTCATCATTAATACTATCTCTATACTAGCTCATGTTAATTAAAGAACCAATGTGTTATGTGTTTCTCAAAATTTTTTGGATAAGAATATTGTGTTACACTATTTACATTGATAAGTATGTAACATGTAAATCAATACACAAGAATTAACCTCCAATCATCAATACATATATGTCATATATACAATTTTTTACTATACTTTCATACATACGTGTGCAATTGTATTGTGCTTAAATTTCATTGAAATGAGAGCTAATATATCATTCCATGAAAGCACGAGCAACAAAAAATAGACCATGAATTTACCTCGTGGGATAGCACAAGTCACTGGCTATTTTTTTAATTAAAATCTCATACTCTATCTTGCTTTTTCCTAAGCTTATTTATGAATAAAAAGTTGAAATATTATAATCATTTTCTATATTAGGAACTCCCTATAAAACTCCTAATTTTATTAAAATTCTTAATTTCTTTTTTAACATAATTCTAAATTTTTAATTTTATTATAATTTACAAAATCTTAATTTTTGGGATATTACAAATATCATCATTTGTTTGTAAATATCATTTAAAACCCTATATCACAAACTTAATACAATTATATTTCCAATACATGACCATTTATTACCTTTTTTTATTAAAAAAACTAAATAATTAATATAATTTTACCAAAATGTCATTCATTTAGGTGGGAAGCGCTATGGGGTTCGATCCCCACTAAAAATATTCTTAGGGAGGGGTGGGGAGCCTTAACTGTGACGACTAAGCCTCGAGTAGAATTGCCCCTAGTGATAGGGATACCTATGATTAACACAAAAATACACTATTTTTATAAAGATAAAGATAAGAGTGTAAACTTTAATCCTGTGGTTTCTTTAAAAAGTAAATCATATTAACTAATGATATGTTTGATTACAGTTTTTTTTTAAAAAAAATATTTAAAAAAAAATAGAAACTGAAAATCCTCTATGGCAAACAATTTTTAAAAGCAATTTTAAAAAGTGAGAATTATTTTTTCTATTTTTAAAAACTAAAATTCCGAAACTACTCTGAGATATTTTGGAAAATTATTTTTTAGTTTTACTGTTTTTGTGATGGAAATTGTGTAAATAGATAAATTCATTTGTAAAAAACAATTTTTAAAAGTAATTTTGTAAAATAGTTTTCAAAAAATAAAACATACTCTTTTTTTTTTACTTTCTTTTATATTTTCGTTTCCCTTCCCTTCTAACTTCTAAGTTCTACCACCATACAATTTGGAGGGAAACCTCTATTGTAGGAAACAATGGAGAAATAATTTTAAAAAAAAAAAGTTTAAATTTTAACACGTTAATTAATTTGTCTGTTCCAATTCAATAGGGAAGAAAGAAAGTCTGTCCCTTTCCCTCCTTACCCTTTTTACTTTCTGCTGCTAAACTCAAACGTAAGGTAAGGTACCTACCGATCCCTAATTTATCGTATGATTCTGCTCATAATTGCTGCTCTTTCCCTTTGCGAATTCAATTTGCTGTGTTTTTCTTCGAAATTCGAGCTTAATTTCATCATTTTGTTGATTGCTGTCTTTTTTTTTTACGATGATTATACTTTCATTTTCAGTTTTCATGGCACCCCTCTGAGATTGAGACACAGCTTGCTGCAATGCAACAATTGGTTTCGACCTGGGACTTACTCTCAATTCTCCAATAACCCCTGAAGCAAAATTGCTTATAGCCTTTGACTATGTTGACTCTTTATCCGTTACATTAGTAAAGCTTTGATTATTTTGTATTGCTAGAGAAGAGAGAAATGGGTAGCCAGATACCTAGAGGCAGTGATCCATCAGGGACAAATTGGGCACCTGCAATGGAAAGCTATTTCATTAGTTTATTGTTGGATCAGGTGCATAGGGGCAACAGGATGGGCTATACTTTCAACAAACAAGCTTGGAATGAAATGCTGGCCCTGTTCAATGCTAACTTTGGGTCTCCTCATGATGTAGATGTAAATCTCCTCAAGAATCGATACACGTCTTTGTGGATGCAGTTCAATGACATAAAGAATCTTCTTGACCAAAATGGATTTTCTTGGGATGAGACTAGACAAATGGTCATTGCTAGTGATCATGTCTGGGATGCCTATATCAAGGTGCACCTTATGCTCACTTGTGTTATGTTCTCTAATTCTGTACCCATGCTTCAAAATGAAATGATTGTCTGCCATGCAGGCACACCCTCATGCACAAGCCTACAGAAGTAAAGAGCTGGTGAACATTAAAGATTTGTGTTTAATATATGCACATAAAAGTGCAGATGGAAGATATAGCTTGTCAAGTCATGATATGGACTCTGGTGATGATGATCAAGTGGTGAATACTGGTAGTGGTAGGTTTCTGTCTACTCCTTGACTGCTATGCTGATGGTTATTTGTCCTATAGTCATTGGAGAATAAGATGCATATTATTCCTTTGGATGGATAATTAAGGGAGACTTCTGGCTGGATAGTCTTTGTTGTTATTGTAACCGTTTGACATACTAATATATGAATCCTCATTTCCAGCTCCTATTTCTGACATTTTCTCTGTCAGATAGGGATTTTTTTCCCACTTTCTTTTTCTAAGTTTTGAGCTCAAACTTGTTTTCCTTTGTTGATTCCATGAAGAAACATTGTATAGCTCACAGTTGATGCTGAACTTTGGGAATCTATAGCAAGTAGCGCTGTCCTTCTTTAGACATGCAAATAATTGATATTAGATTGAAGGGTTAGGGAATTAATTATTAAGACATTCCATTTTGCAGTAAAGCATTGGGTACTATTAGTTTTGGATATTTGCAGACTTTTGAGGAAGCAAAGCAAGATCAAGTGCAACTTTTTCGTTGTCTATCAAATTTATAATTCAAGAAAGTGTTTTCTAGTCTGAACTGGTAATGACCGATTATAACTTCAAAATGTAGGAATTGCTGCCCAAACTCCAGCCCCAATTACCAGAGAATTCCCAGATACAAATTGGACTGCAGCAATGGACTGTTATTTTGTGAAGCTTATGTTGGACCAACTTAAAAATGGCAATATGATCCACAATAGATTCAGAAGAAAAGCATGGAACCATATGCTTAAGCTCTTCAACAAAAAGTTTGATGCCCAGTATGATAAAACCTTCTTAAAACACCGTTACATCAAACTCGGGAATTACTATACTGAAGTGAAAAATCTACTTGGCTTGAAAGATTTTTCATGGGATGAAAAGCAACAAAAGATTGTTGCTGATGATTATGTTTGGGACAGCTGCATCAAGGTATACTATTGTGTCTATTATGACAATTGAATTCCCTTTTATTCCAGATTTTACATTTAAGTGTTTATTGTAGGCACACCCACACGCAAGTTACTATAGGAACAAAACCTTGGTTGATTATCGAGACTTGGGGTTAATATATGGAAATGCTATGAGCAATATGCAGGAAGGTAAAACAATAAGGATTACTTCTTACGTTTCTAGATCAGTGAACTACTCTCATTTCACATCATTGATACCAACCATTTATATCTTATAATTATGTTTTGGATTGTTGTGTTAATGTCAAATATTAGATCCAATATTGAATATTGTAAGGCACATCTTTGACCCTAGAATAGGTAATATGTGAAAGTAGCAACAGTTGTCTCATTTCTTTATCAAATGCTAGAAATTGTATTTTCTGATTTGGCTTTTCCCTTCATATATCAGTAGGTAGATGTCTATATATTGAAACCCATGAAAATTTCGATCACTTTGCAATTTCTGAAACCAGAAAATTGTTTTGATCGGTGAATTCCTCTAATTATGTTTCTTTTTGTCATTAGGCAGAGAAAATGAGTGTCGTTCTGATGATGATGAATATGTGGGAGAAGGTTGGACCTTACACATGGACTGCTATCTTACTGATTTGCTACTAAACCAAGCACTTAAAGGGAGTAAAACCTGTCATGCTTTCACCTATGAAGCTTGGTGTGAGATTGTCACATCGTTTTGTGTAAAATTTGGATCTCATTACACTAAAGATGCTCTAAAGAACAGACACAAATATTTGAAACGGAAGTATAATAACTTAAAAGTTCTTATCAAGCAGCCTGGCTTTGCTTGGCATGGGACGCAAGAAATGGTAATGGCTAAAGATGAAGTGTGGAACTCTTACACTTATTGAACTGCGATCTATATGTTTTATTTTGTCTGTGATGCCCTTTTGTATGTATTATTATGATTGATATGAGATAAATGTAGGTGCATCCTGATGCTTTGTCATGTGGGAATAAATTTGTTCCAATCTATCACAAATTATGTTTGATATATGGCCATGAAATTTCTGAGGGAAGACGTGGTCATTCTTCATGCAGCAGAGATCATATTAGCAATGGGCCAATTTCAACAATGGGTATGCCTCTTCTTTTCCCCTAAATTATATAGTGGTAGACAGTCTGAATCATCTTCAATAACTGGGAGTAAGTTACTTTTATTTCTGGTTTGAAGGAGTTGATCAGAACACCCAAGTCTGTGGAATAGGTGATTGCTTGAGGACATATTGGACACCTTCCATGGACCGTTATCTCATTGACGTTATGCTAGGGGAGATTCAGAGGAGGAACAAGATTGAGTATGATCTCAACGATCAAGCATGGTCAGATATGGTTGTATTGTTCAAGGAAAGATTTGGTATACAATTTGATAAAAACTACCTCAAGCAATGTTGTAAGGGTTTGGAAAAGTTATACCACAGCTTGAGAAGTCTTCTTGAACAGAGAGGGTTCTCGTGGGATGAAACACAGCAAGTGATCAGTGCATGCGATGGTGTCTGGGATGCTTATATTAAGGTGTGTTATACTTCTTTTTTTTTGGTCTTACTTCCGAGCTTCTGTTCTTGGTAGCTGATCTTGGAATATACAGGAGAATCCTGATGCAAATTCTTACAGAAATCACCAAAAGCCAAATTATAATGATCTATGCTTGATTTATGGAAATTCAGATACTGAGATGACATGTAACCTAGCTAATCAAAATGTTGGATACAATGATTACAGTAAGTTTTCATTTTGACTAGCATATTGTATTTTTTTATGTCTGGGACACTTTCTGTTTACAACCTTATGCAGTGATTGTGATTCACTATTTATTTGGGGTGGGGGTGGGGGTGGGGGGGATGGAGAGAGCTTAGACCATTTGCCCTTCCCCTTAATTTATTTGTGATTACTAGAGTACTTCACTGAGCATGTAAATTTAAAGTATTTATAAGGGTATCGGTAATGTCCTTTTTCCTTAATGTTCATGCTGTTGATACTTGATATCCTTTTGAAGGCATCAAATTTCAAAATCTTAACTGGAGAAATGACTGGACACCACAAATGGATCGGTATTTTATAGACTTGATGTTAGAGGAAATGCGGAATGGAAGCATGGTTGATCATAACTTTAACAGATTCACCTGGAGAGATATGGTGGCAAAATTTAGTGCAGAATTTGGGTCCCAGTATGACAAAGATGCCTTAAAAAATCGCTTTATGACTTTGAGAAATAGATTCAATGATATGAAGACTCTGCTTAACCAGAATGGGTTTGCCTGGGATGAAATGCGGCAAATGATAACGGCTGATGAAAGATTGTGGGATGCTTATGTGAAGGTGCTTCTTCCAAGGGAATTTGTTTTGTTTCCTTGGTGTTTTGGATATTTTAATGCTCATATTAGCTGCCCTATAATTTTGCAGGCGTACCCTGATGTGAATGCATACCGCAATAGAACTCTTCCAAATTTCAATGATCTGTTTTTGATATATGAAAAGACAAACTGTAGCAGAAATGAACACTATTCTGGCTGTTCTATGGATACTGATGATAATAATGAACTGAGTACTGGTATTTTCCTCATCTTTCCACATGTAGTCTCTTGTATGGCTGTCTCCTGTATGTTAGTGCTAAGTTCAAATAGATTGTGATAGATAAACTTGGTTTTTTCTGGAAGCACATTTCAAAGCAATGCTGTTAATTTATTTGAAAGAGTACTCGGGAGTGAGTCACTACTGTAACTGTTAGTAGATTACATTATTGTTGGGGTGTTAATATGTAGAATACTTATGTAATACTTGTAATTACTGCTTCAATATATAGATGTTTGGGTGGACAACCATTCACCTCCTAATGATGAACCTATGAGGATAGCTTGGACAGTGAAAATGAACCATTATCTGATTGGCCTTTTATTGGAGCATTCGAATAGAGGGAATAAGATTGGTGATACATTCAGTAAGAAAGCTTGGTCCAGGATGACTGCATCATTCAATAAAGAGTTTGGAAAGAGATGCACTAGAAAACCAGTATTTTGGTCTCATGAGAGTCTACAAGGATGTCGCATATCTTCTAAATCAGAATGGCATTGTCTGGGATGAAATTCAGCACACGTCAAGGGCAAATGATGTTTGGCAGGCATATTTTGAGGTACATTATTTTCTTTTCATTGGTTATATATTAGGTGTTTTCTTTGTTTATTGATGGTAACATATACATAATTTCATGAAGGAACTTCATTGCTCATTATTCTCAGTTGACACAAGTACTTGCTTCCCATTCCACTTCTTAAAGCCTGGCATAATTATATTGACAATGCTCAGCATATGCATCTTATTGTAATGATTCAAATGACAGTCATGCATGAGATCTTTGTAACTACTTTTCTGCAATGTTTACTCTGTGCTGGGTGTTTTAACAAGGACAACTTTAGACTGACCTAATAGATAATGTTTGATAAAAATGTTGCTAGCTCTGACCACTGAAATTTTGCAGGAGTATCCTGAAGCCATTGCTTTTGGAGAGACTATCCGAGACAATTATAGTGATCTGTGCTTACTTTTTGGGAACCTAAACCAGAATAAAATACCGGGTTGTGTGAGAATAAAATTGAAGGCCAGCAATAATAATAATTTTGGGATGGAGACTAGTGAAATGATGGGAGACCTGCAATCTTCAGCTAGAGAATTTGAAATATCTTATGGGAGAAAAAGGAGAAAATCTCAAGCTGTGTTTACTTCCTCAGATGCTAGAAAAGTTCAAAAAACCTTACCAAGTGAGGTGCAAGAAGATTTAGAAGAGAAAAAAGACAACTCAATAGAACGCATTGTTGCTGCACTTCAAACTGTACCAGACTTGGATGATGAGCTCTTCTTGGAGGCTTGTTTACTTCTAGAAGATGAAAGGAAGGCTGGGATGTTTGTGGCAATGGATTCAACCGCAAGAAGAAGGTGGTTGTTTAAAAACCTTCACCAGCAATACCAATTTGATTGTTAATGTAGCAGACGCTTATGTCAAAATTTTGTATGAATGGTTTCATCATTGGAACTTGATTTAGGTGTAAAGCCAATTGGGAAATTTCTTGCACAATTTTCGGATTACTAATTAATTAAAATGATAAAATAAGATTAGACATGATGGAAGTGAAGAGAAGCACACTAATATGTTACTTCAGTTAAAATCTTCAATCGTCATTCCTAATCGTTAAAAGCATTTGCTACTGTAATTGTTAAAACTAGGAATCTAGCATTGTATATTAGAGCATGATATTAATTAAAATCTTAAATGAGTTCCTTAAATATAAATAATTTGCTATTAATTATGTTAGTTTCTAACTTGTAAATTACAAATCAATTTGGATGGAGGTGAGTGGAGAAACTATGTGCGATTAAAGTGTCCATTTTTTAAAACCAAAAACTTAAAATTTACAATCACCCAAAATGGTACATTAGTTGACCTTCATTGCAAGAAGCGCAATCTAAGTCAATTGTAGCTAATCATTAGCTGCAAAGTAGCTACGGATTTTGATAGTTCGCTCATAATATAATACTTCACCCAAGACAAAGAGTTGAGGAAACCACTATGTTTTACTGAGACAAGATTACCCTGTCCTCTCACGGTTTTGATTTCTTCCTCCCAACAAAATATTCTTACACAATCTATATATTACTTTTTTTGGTAAAAATAACATAGACCCCCGTTTTTGGAATATTATTATTTATTTACTTATTATAATATATCACTCGTATTAATATAAAAAATGATTGAAAGATCAAGGTTAAAAATATTTTAAAATATTTAAGTATTCAAACCACACATCCATTATCAATATATGAAAATTATTTTGAAGTATTAAGTTTTGTTAGGTGTTTAGCATTGCTCCCACTATTTAGTACTCTCTTAAACCAAATTTCTTGGTCAATTGATTTTAGTCTTCTTTGTCTATAGAATGTGTGTTTGATGAAACTTTCATACTTGAATTTAAATGAACTTGATTTTGTAAGATTGATTTTGCTTAAAAGTGAGTTTGGAATGATATGATTTATATTTAGAAACTTTCTTTTTAAAAGTTTGAATAAATTTGGTATAAATTTTTCAACTCAATACAAAAATTATAATTTATCACATTTACTTAAATGTGAGTTTAAAACAAAACCAATTTTGATTCAAAATAAACAAAAATGTTACCGCAATAATAAAAATATTTACGTCAACCCAACAGGATGCTTGATATATAAACATATTTCCAAACATGGTGAATGTCAGGCAGTAGGCCAAAATATGAGGAATCGTAAACATGGTGAATGTTAAGGCAGGAGATCGAAATATGAGGAATCATAACAGTGAGTTTGATATCACATTTTACCAAAACTTAAGAATTCAGATACTTAAATGGAAACTTTATACTCATATTATCCTCGCTTAATCTATTCCTAACAAGTTTTTTTCTTTTTTTTTGCAATATCACATGTATCTGTCACATAAATATTTAACAATTTATGTATTCAGGGCTCGAACTTGAAATGACTGTTTAAGTTGAAACAGTGTCTTACCAACAGATCCATATCCATGTGTTCGGTGGTCTAACAAGTTACGTTTGAATTTTCAATATTGAATACAACTGATAAATTTTCCCCCAAAGTAGGTATAATGAGTTACACTAACCATTCCTAGTGAGGCTTAAAAAATTGTTTACCAATAAATGACTAACAAACCCCTTTTCACCCTGGCAATCTGCACATTACAAGAGCCTAGTTTGATGGTCTCCTCTTTGTCCTCTCTCATGAAGGGTACGAACAAAATCACACTGTTGGTAAAAGAAAATAAAGAGAGTTGGATTCCATGGAAATTAAATATATGATGGCTATGTGGCCTATAAGGCGCTAGCTATCAAGGTTACATTTTTATAGAGTGTAAAGGGCTTCCTCTGTTTTGGTCTTCTTGGCCTTTGGGTGTTGACAAACATCACTAATTATCTTTCATTCCTGACTTAATTCAATGGTTCATTTCGCAATACCTGTTTCAGTGAACGAGTAAAAAATTAACTTCAGAATATTGCCATTCATATGCTTCGATTTCTTTTTTTTTTTTAAAATACACTATCAACGTATTTGAATTGACATTTTTATTTTAAAAATATTTCGAAAAAACTTAGTTGAATGTTAAAAAAAAAACAATGAGTCAATTTAAACAAACATGATTATTATATAGCTTAATAAATTTATAATTTTTTAATTATATAAACTTAATATATACGAATGATGTTGTCTTTTTTTTATGAAATATACGAACGATGTTGTCATTAAAATATTTATTAACTTTAATTTACAGTTCATTAAATACAACATGTAGCTAATAAATGGGTGAAAATTCAGTAAATTAGTTTTGTATTTTATCTGTTCAATCCATAAAATTAAATTAAAGAAGTCAAAAACAGAGGAAAATGAGACGAATTGATATAAAATCAATATTTTATCAGTTTGAATTAGTTGATTTGTTTTTTAATTAAAAAACTAAGATGTTTTTTGAATTAAAAAAACAACTCAATGTTAAGTTACACAAACCACCTATAAAGCTTAATCAGGTACAAGTAAGATGGGTGATAACTTACTCACTTTTAAGCTTTTATGTATGATTGTTTAAGTGTGTGTTTGGATTAACGTTTGTAAATTTGAGTTTGAATGAACGTGGATTTAGTAAACATGATTTATGATAAACTTGAGTATGAGTAAACATGATTTCATATTTGGATATTTTGCTACAAACATGAGTTTAAGAAAGTAAATATTGAGGAAACTCAAGTTTCACATGCAGAAGTTACAAAAACATGCATTTTGTAAACTCAAGTTTCAGAACTCAAACGTGCGTTTTGATCAGTGGAGCCAAACAACATAAAAAATATGTAACGTAAGTTTACTCTTAGGGACGTGAGTTTGGGATTGACAAACGTCAATCCAAACAAGCTCTAAGAGTATGTTTGTGATTTAATTTTTTTTAGGGAAATGGAGGGTCTCTTCCATTCTTTTTTTTTTGTCTTTGAGAGTTTATTTTTTAAGTATGTTTTACAAAGTCTTTTTCTTAATTTCTTTCCCTTTAATATTTTTCTTTTTCAACAAACACACCTATATGTTCTGCTCACTCTCATATGACGTCATTAAATTTTTTTGCGTGTTACATGTTAGGATGTTTCACATGTTGTTTATGAGACTTTGAATAATGATGCAACATAATGATATTTTTATTTTCTTTATTTCATGTATTGGATAGTTATTATTTAGCTTCTTATATTGGTTTTGATTTTATTTCATAAAATATATAATATAATTTTTATTCTATTTTAAAACATTGCTAGGCCACTGAGATAAGAGTAAGACTTGATTATTTCTATCATTTAATAAATTAATAACTTCATATAAATTATTCAATATTTTTACTATTAATGTAATATTGATGAATTTTTTCTCTAAATATATCAAATATTTATCTAAATGATATAATTTATATTTAAATTATTTTAAAAGAAATGAATTTATAGTAAAATTTAATATAATTTATTAATTTCATATAAATGATATAATTATCAAGTTAGCTCAAATGTGAACGTAGAAGTAAACTTAAATTTGGTTCACAATATCCAAACATATTAACACAGATTTTAACTCACATTTATATCTGCAAATGCTTCCAACGGCAATGCAAACTTGTTTAATAATACAATGAAGTAATTAACAGAAAAGGTTGTCTTATATAGAATGAGATAAGAATGTAATAACTCTGTTGGGGCCAATAAACAAGGAAAAAAATAAAGGGAAAAAAGAGTTAGTTTCTGACAATGTAATAAATCAGAATATAAGATCACACTCTTCTTCTTTTTTGGTACTTGTCTGTTCTGTCCTAGGTTTGCTCCGAGAAAACATCATTAATCGTTACGAAAGCTCAGTTTTTTCTTATAATCAAATCAAACCCTAAAATTTTTGTCCCCTATAAAATAAGATTTTGATCTTCCACTGTACGGAAAAACATTCCAAAAAGTTCTTCTGGTGTTCGACCCACTGGAACTCTCTCTCATGCATCATTCATAGATCTTTGAAATAAAACACAATTTCTGATCATTTCGCCTCTCTCTCTCTTCCTTTTCCTTTTCCTTTTTATTTTAATCCTTTTCAGGTTCTCAATATTTGCAGAGCAGAAGGTACCAACTCTTGCTATACGAATACTGAATATGTAATTTAATTTTGTTTCTCAATATCTGCATTTAGTGAAACCGTGTGTGATGAAAATTTTGTTTATCTTTTCTTGTCATGGTCAAAATCCAAAATTTTCTTCCCTGCTAACCCCAGAAATTGGGATGAGTACTTCTGGCCATGAGATTCAGATATTATGATGGATGTTATGCTGATAGTAAACTTGCGAACAGATTTGCTTCTAAAGATGTAATTGAATCGGGTTAAGATTAAGTTTTGCTGATGAATTTGTTAGTTGTGTACTTGTTTTGCTTAATGCATACAGAGAAAAACAGATATGCCTGTTCTGTTTTTCCAGCTCTTGTATTTTTCCTCAAGAATCTAGATCGCTACACATGATTGAGAATCACCACATTGGAGGCCCATTTCTTGTTTTGTGATTCTACCCTTGTTCACATCATGTATATTGTTGTTTTGGTTGCATAAGTTTAGGCATTGATTTGTCTGATTTCATCACCTAAAACAGGATGGATCATCATGGGCATGGCCAGAATCCATCTATGGGGGTTGTTGGTAGTGGACCACAGCTGACATATGGTTCTAATCCATACCAACCAAACCATATGACTGGTTCACCTGGAATGGTTGTTTCATCAGGTGGGACTATTCAATCCACTGGCCAACCAGCTGGAGCTCAGCTGGGACAACATCAACTTGCTTATCAGCATATTCATCAGCAACAACAGCAGCAACTTCAGCAACAGCTCCAAACCTTTTGGGCAAATCAATATCAAGAAATTGAGAAAGTAACTGATTTCAAGAACCACAGCCTTCCCTTGGCAAGGATCAAGAAGATTATGAAGGCTGATGAGGATGTTAGAATGATCTCAGCTGAGGCACCCGTCGTGTTTGCAAGGGCATGTGAAATGTTCATATTAGAGTTAACCTTGCGATCTTGGAATCACACTGAAGAAAACAAAAGGAGGACACTTCAGAAAAATGATATTGCAGCAGCCATCACAAGAACTGATATCTTTGATTTCTTGGTTGACATTGTGCCTCGGGAGGACTTGAAAGATGAAGTGCTTGCATCAATACCAAGAGGAACAATGCCTGTTGCAGGGCCTGCTGATGCACTTCCTTATTGCTATATGCCACCTCAACATGCACAGCAAGTTGGATCTGCTGGTGTCATGATGCCTAAGCCTATGATGGACCCAAATATATATGCTCAGCAGCCTCATCCCTACATGGCACAACAAATGTGGCCACAACCACCAGAGCAACAACAATCATCTCCAGATCATTAGCTACTTAAGTTGAATTTTAATCAATATTAAGGTGAACTTTGGCACTCTTTCTCTTTCTAATTAGTTTTATAAGGTTCTGGACTGATTATTTAGTTCTACAGTTTTGGAATTTCAATTTCTTTCTTTATCTTAATGGATTTATGTATTGCAAATATACTTATGTTTAATCAGTTATTAGCACTAGATGCATGATTTATAGTTGCTGGTGGTGCTGATCTCATACTGTATTATGACATTGCTACTATGATTCCAACCTTATTTGGCATTATTAAAAACATGATAGTTTTGTATGTTGTTGGAATACATGAATTCGTCAATTTTTGTTGAGATTCTTACAGATTAGTCAATTCATCACCATTGAGCCCTGGTGTATTTCACCCAAAGCATGTTTTATTTGACCATCTAAAATGATTTTTTATGCCTTTTCCTGTACTGTTATCACCATAGTTCATTTTGTCTCTGATATTGGCTTGCAGATTACTGTTGCACTGCTATCAGAGGGTGTCAAATGGAAAGATCAGGATTCAGGAAGGTCCTAGTGATTAGAAGAGTAGCTGATAGCTTACATGCAATGCAGACATTAACATATGTAGTTCCCTTTGATTAAGCCGAATAAGATGGTGTTTCCTTGGTTAAATTTTCTGATCTTCACATGGTAATGTTTACTCATGTGTATAGTAGAATTTTAACTAGGAATTTAGCTCCTCTGACAATGGAACATAATTATGCATTCGGAAATTATGCCGTCTTTTTATTCTCATCACGGCCTTCATTATAGTAACTATAGTTATATGATACAACGTTGTGAATTGTGTGATATGTGAATGATATGGTTTGCATAAAAAGTTATGCTAGAGCACACGTGAACAAGTTTTCTATGTATGCTAGACAATCATATCGTCTTTGCGATGACTAAACAAAAGAAAATGGCACGATTTGGATTAGCTTTTAGTTTATAGGAATTTTTCAATAAAAATAGGATTAATTTATATTCACGGTTAGAGTAAATAAGATTTACACAGACATCCAATGGTGTACCGTCACATCATTTAATGAACATGACACCTCATGAATTATTAAATTCATTAAATGATATGACGACACACCATTCAGTATCTATGTAAAACTTCTTTACACTGACCGTGTATATAAATTAAACTCATAAAAGTAAATAACCTATAAGAAATTCCTTATAAATTTAGAGGTGTTTATGGAGAAATTAGATAAGAGAGATTCTGATAAAGTGAAGGTGTACAGACTAATTTTAATTTATGAAACAAGTTAAATTTATTTTATTTTCCTCTCCAATAAGTGTTTGTTTTGAAATTTATCCAAATTGACTGGATATGTTCTTGAGTTCTTCTACAACCACCTAAGTATAAGGAATAGTGAGAAGGAAATGCTATACTTTTTTTTTACGTCGAATGAGGTAAGAAAACAAAAGAACAACTAAGCCGAGATTAACAACTATTGCATCGGCCAATAAAACAGGCGATAGATCAAGGGAGGATCATGTAAAAGAAAGAAAGTCTCACCAGCTTTGTCCCCCATTTTCACTAGGATATAGGCAATGATTTTCTTCTCTCGAGATGTGGGTGATATTTACGGATCAGGATCCCCTGCAGTAACTGCAGGGTCCTGTAAGAGAGAGACAGAGACAATGTATGTGTGGTGGGTCCTGTAAGAGAGAGACAGAGACAATGTATGTGTGGTCCCACACATACATTGTCTCTGTCTCTCTCTTACAGGACCCTGCAGTTACTGCAGGGGATCCTTTTTCGATATTTACTTGCCAATAATATTTCTAAACTAACACATCGGTCTCAGACTCTCGGGAGACCATGCAATTTCGCCTCTGACTTTTTAAAATAACACTTTAGTTCCTGACTTTATTAAAAACATGCACTTTAGGGACTAAAGTGCATGTTTTTTTTAATAAAGTGAAAGACTAAAATGCATGTTTTTTAGTATAGTAAGGACTAAGTACATGTTTTTAATAAAATCAGAGACTAAAGTCCTATTTTAGAAAAGTCAGGAATGAAACTGTATGGTCTCCCAAACATCGGGGACCGATGTGCTAGTTTAGCCAATTGGTATTGGATTACTAGAAGGCTTCCTTTTATTTTTTTTCTAGGAAATTTTGTCTCACACCCTGCATGGGACCTAAAATGATGTAGAGAAGAGAATGATAGAAAGGGAAGACAAAAAATGAGAGATGCAAATTAAGGAGTGATACAATGAAAAAGGAAGAAAGGGATAAATGGAGAGAAGTTGTCCGTTGAGGTAGCTTATAAGCCACCACCAAAAATGGCAAATATATTTTTCTAGTTGGCAATGACCAAAATAAATGGAAGAAGTTGTCCGTTGAGGTAGCTGGGTCAGTCAGCCCAAGGTTAATCTCTCTCATTCTGTAGACTTCAAATTGGTCCTTTCAAAAGAATTTAATATATTCATCAGCGGAGCACTCTTGCATATGTCCAATAAAATGGATTAATTAATCATGATGACATGGCCACTTCAACATGAGGACAATGTCAGAGCATCTAAGCATGTGCATCATTAAATCTCAAAATAAATAAAATATAAGATAGACATTATACAGGACATTCTCACTCAACCATGTCTATCTGACATTTTGCATCGATTTATAGTAACCTTTGTTGGTGCCTGGTGGAATAAAAGGAAGGATTCTAATCGGACAGAACTTTGCCATCATGAACGTTTCCCTTTCATAACAATTCCTTCAAGAATCCCATCAGTGCCAAAATTACCTGAAAATTGATGCGGATCAACAGGGCCGGGCAGCTGAAACGTGATGGAGAAATGGCCTGGTGGGCAAAGGTTGTGAGTTTGCATTTCAAACACCTGAGAGTACCTAGATACCATCTTCTCTCCTGTTGTAGTTACTCCACGTATCAATACTTTACCATCCGTGTCAACCTCACAGCTGAATTCCTCTACAGTCATAAATTCACAGCATATACAAGTTATCAGTATTGAGATCTGAGGCACTATGCTGCAAAAATTATTTGAAGTGTTGCTAGCCCACCAAAACAACAGTAGGATTAACCACAAATAATGCATTTTTTATGGCCAAGTTGGCATACATAAGCATTGGTCAGCATAGTTAGAGCCATTGCCCACTGCCAAAAGATCAAATTACAAACAATAGGTACAATAGGCTTTTATTTATTTCTCTTTCTCTTTCTCCTCTTTCCTATTTTTGTAGTAAGGGCATCCATAACTAAAATGATGAAATTAACATAGTTGTCTTTTCAAGTACCATGGCCACAGAATCATATACATATAATATTCCTTTTCAGCTGGCATGAAGCTTTAAATAATTTTATTTCAGCAATCAAAATCTTTTAGCAGAAAAATTTTAAACATAAATGTGAAAGAGACATTCCCAGAATGCAGGTACCTATAGCATAGAAGCTTAGAGCTAAATGAATAGCAATTATGTGAGAAATGAATCCTTGAGATTTAATAAGAAACTTACTTTCATCCCTCTTCACCCCTGGGAGAGAAACGCGAAATAGGTATGAATCTTCACACTCACCGATGTCCATAAGTCCTATAATTGGTCCTACCTGTCCCACAGCCGCACTTCCAGTCAGTGCAAATCCATTCTTGGTAGCAGCCACAATGTCAGACCATTCCTTTTTAGTAGGGCGAGAAGGAAGAAATAACGTAGCCGGACCAACTTTATCAGGATCAGCCTCATCTTCAGGCACCATGTAACCATGCATCAAATTTGCACCATCACAAGGCACCCTGTTGATAGGTTCCACAACATGAGCACGTTGCATATGATCCTGAAACTCAGAAAAATCACCACATCTTGCCTTTTGAGAACCAGTGCTAGTACAAGACTGAAGGGCAGGCAATGGCATGTTTCCATTAGGCTCAGCCTTCCCCACTGACATGTTACACAGAATCCTGCCATCAAAACAAGCATGCAATCTTGCAGCTTCTCTGTCCACATGGAAATCTTGCACCCCACTCAGCCTCTTGAACCTTTCAACATCCTCTGGCTTGAGGTAGAATATTTCAGGGTTGTTAATGAATATAATGTTGTCAACTATTTTAAAGCAATTTCTGAACCGAGATTGAGGGTGTAATTCAGGAGGGAACAAATCAGGAAACTGGGGATAACTACAATTGGTGGCACCATCTTGCCCTTGAAAGTATCGATGCAAAAAGGGTAACTTTACAGTTAGTGATTTATCAGCATTCCTAAGTAAATAATGGTAAATGCGCTCCAATTCCACTATTTTCATGAAAGAACTAGCTAGTTGATCCTTTGAGTAAGGAGGAAGTCCTTCAGCTACTCTCTGCAACACTGATTTTTTGGAGCTCTCACCTTTGATATCAGGGCCAAAGTAGGTGCCCATAATGAAGTACAGGAGGAAACACTGATCATCATTAGGTATCTCGGTTTTTAGGTCATTACATCCTACTTGATTAGCCTCATCCATTGTGTTATGAGCCAAAATACCATGTCAGACAGAAACCATGACTCTGCAAGAAAATGTAAGAGTCGGTTCTTAAGTAATATTACTAACAATGTCATTTTGGTTTATCTTGATCACCACAAATAATGAATTATAGACATGCATTTTGTTCTAAACAATGAAATTGTAATAATGCAACAAAATTTCTCTGGCCCATAAAAATTTTGGAGACATATGGTTTCTTATAGAAAGGGAAATGGAGTGCTATTAGCATTATTTAAGAGCAGCCAAATAGCAATAGAGAAGGTATTTTTGACAACCCCACCCCACAGAACACAAAAGGGAATTTTTACCTAAATTAAACAGCTGTGTCACTGGGATGAGATTATGAGAATTAGAGCTTCCAGAAGGTCTTGGTCAAAACTAGCCATGTGAATTGTGATTCAGGTTCTTCATAAATGGTAAGCTTCTAAATAGGTGACTGCATCTAATTAAAACATCTCAACCACCCAAGTTCTTTGTTATCTTGTGGCTGATCATGTCAATTCAAGCTTCATGCAAGTTTAAGTTCTGAATATTATTCTTTCCTCAAAAAACAAACCAAAGTCCAACACATAGTACAGGTTATTTTTAAACGAGTATATAGCAGGTATTTACAAAATTCAATTCATCTTGCTCGAAGGAAACTGAGCAAGTGGTTTCTGTTAAATTCTTCAGCTTTATCTTTAGAATCCATCACTTTAACCCATTAACTGAGCAATATTTTACAGTATCAACAATACAAAAGTTTCACGTTAGTTGCTTTTTTTTTTGGTACAAGAGTCACAGTGGTTTACAAGAGTGTTTTCAGGCAAATAAAAACGAATAATGATTTTGCGGACACTTCTTTAGTGCAAACCAAAAGGTTTTAGGAAAAAATATCAATAACACAGAACTTTAAAGAAAATATATCAAGAATGACGAACATAAAGACAACGAAAAACACTTGTCCACAAACACTCTTAAGGCTGAAATCGAGAACCAGCAGTGCACATTAGAGGCAACAAACTAAGGGATAAAAGGAAGCAAACCACCAGATGCAGTAATCTTGCCATCAAGCATAAGAAAATCATACAATAATCAACAAACCCTGGTCGAACGGAACTTGCCTGAGGAAGGAGGTGAACTGCGGCGGAACGGCGGGGACGAGGCGGCGACGGCTGCTAACGGCACAATGACGTCGACAACTCGCCAATGGCGACGAGATGCGGACGGCACGGCGGCACTGGTAAATTTTTTTGAGAGGGAGTAAGACACTGTAAAAGAAAATAAAATGAAGGGTTATTTTTATTTACGAGAGACAGGAGTTGAAAACCTCATGTAAAATCATGAAAAGGCTCTGTATACTGTGTTTGATTTAATACAAAATCATATTTCAGACCTAAATCCTAGTAAACGTTATTTAAAGTAGCTTAAACTTAAGTCCATGGTAAATCAAACACATTATTAAAAGAATTCTTCATTTTCAAGAGCTACTACTTTGTTTTGTTTTATTTGATTCATTTTTTTAATTTAAAAACTACTTTTAATTTAAAGTAAAAAAATAAAATCTTTTGAAAGTAAAATCTAAATTATTTGATAATTTCAAATTTTATTTAACATAACTTCTAAATTAAAATTTATTTGATAAAATATTTCTATAAAAAATATTTATTTATTTTAAAATAATAAAGAGTATCAAATTAAAAAATTCTATAAATTTCTATTCAATGAAATATTTATATCAATTCAAAATAAGAGAATTTATTTTAGATTTTTATTAAATAAAAAATAATTCGCTCAATAAAATTTGTTTTCAAATGTAATTTACAATGGTAAAGTTATTTTTATTATTATATTATATGATAATAATTCATTTCAATTTTAATTGTCGGTACAAAATTAGCTAGTCAATTATCTATAGTTTGAGAGTAGGGGTGGAAACAGGTCAGGTCAGGACAGGCTTTGGTAGGCCTGAGTCTGGGCCTGACTCCCAATTCTTAAGCCTGAGCCTGGCCCGTTACCTGTTACATGCCTTTTTTTAAGGCCTTGGCCTGGCCTGTGAAAAAGTCTGGCCTGGCCTATAAGCCTGTTTAGAAGCCTGTTTTATAACAAGGCCTACAAACAGGTCAACGGGCCTATAAGCCTATGCAGGCCAGCAGGCCTTTTAAGCAGTTTTTTATATAATTAATTTAATATATTCTAGTTTTTTACTATATTATAAATTTTTTAATTATATTTATAGTTATTTATATAATTAATTTAATATATTATATATTATTATATTAAACAGGCCGGCCTGTTAAGTCTAATAGGTTTTTTCATAGGCCTGAAGCCGGACCTATTTAACTAAACAGACCTTTTAACAAGCATTGGCCTGACCTTTTTAATAAACGAGCCAGGTCAGGCCATAAACAGGCCAGGCCGTAGGCCCTTGACAGGTCGGCTGACCTATTCACACCCGTATTTGAGAGAGATGGTTTACGCTCACCGAATAAATATGTCCTAGTAATATCCATGCACTTGAGGTGGATTCTACTGCTTCTACAGTTCTACTTCTAAATGGAGAGAGATCGGGGAAAAATAGAAAATAATGTGATAAACAAGAAAAAGAAAATAAAAAGAGATAGAAAAGAAAAAGAGATAAAAAGAGAGATAAAAAAATGAAAAAGAAGGTAGATGTATGGATATCAAAATTAAAATTAAAGGTGACGAGGTGAGACAATGTTGTAGTGGCATATTTCAAGGCTGCTTTTCATATAGAAAAAGTATAAAAAAGAAAATAATAAAAATCCATTTAGAAAAGAAAACAAGAAGTTGCAATTGGCAAGGTATCTATGAGAAGTCGACTTGTCCATTTAAAAAATTAATTTTTATTTTATTTAATTTAAATAATTTTTTAGACATATATAAAGATAAATTTTCAAGGATATACAAATATTTATATTTTAGTCAATTATTAATTTTTTTATCTTGTAATACATACAATAAGATTTATTATAATTTTTTACTTGAAATATTATATAATATTAAAAAATTATAAATTTAACTATTACATGTTTGACCACGGTTCAATAAAATGAACCGTTCATCAGTTTAATCTAGTTTATTTTTAAAACACTAATTTAATTTCAGGGCAATAAAGTTTACTGTTGGATTTATTAAAATAATGAATGATGCATATTTAATATCGAATAAAAAATGCAACAGATGTAAAGTTTTTAGAAAGTAGTCCCTCATCTCTAACCAGAAATTTTAGATTGTTGATATTTTTGTCTTAAATATGGTTGTGAGAACCTAAGGTCTCGTTTGGGATGGTTGTGAGTTTTTAGTTTTTTATTTTAAAAAAATTTCAATCAAGTTTTTATAACTAAAAATCGAAAACCTCTTTCTGTGATTTTGAAAACAGACATTTTCAAAACCACAAAAAGAGGATTTCATTATTTTAGTTTTAAGGTGTAAAATCTTGATTGATTTTTTTTTTAAAACAAAAAATCGAAAACTCGCAACCACTCCAAACAAAGGCCTAAGCAAATAAAGACAAAAAGGCAACGAAAATACAAAAGGAGAAAGGGACCATCAAAGAGATCAAGCACAGTGGCCATCTTGCCGCCATAGTGACTCTAGTAGTGAAGGTTGTTGGTTGCACAGGACCGAACAACATAACATTGGTTTCACCAGTGAACCAAAAGGAAAACGCGTTATGAGGGTTCACAAACTAGTGGCCGAACATTGTGGCCTTGGATGGTGGTTGGGATGAGAACAAGAACAAAGGAGAGGTGGAGATGATGGTGATCGATAGAAGCTCGTAAACCGTGGCTCACAGTAGGGGTGCTAACCAATGGAACTACTACATGTGATGGTGACCACTTCCTGCGGCAACGCAATCTTAGGCAAGAGCACGCAGAAGAAGGTGACTATGAGTTGGCTTTGAAGTTTGGGACTTGTGGTGACCTTCTTGGTGAAACAAAAAGGGAATAAGAGGATAATGGGGTGGCTTGATTGAAATGGTGACTCTCGATGGAGATGACACGGACTGGGTTAAAGGTGATTTGGAGAGCTTAGACATTGAATGATGTTTACATAGATGTGGATGGAGTATGAGGAAGGGAGAAGGGGCGATAGTGGTGCTCAAATGGATTGTTTGGTGACTCTTGTTATGTGATTTGATATTATTGAATCTAAGAGAGAAAGCGTCGAATCAGATCAAACCACCAACATGGATGGAGTTAGAGGTGGCAAAACAGGCTACCCGCCCTGATTCGGGCGATAAGATGAATTTAACTTCTCTATAAGTTGAAATTAGTTACTTATGGAGAAGTTAAATGGGAGAACTTCTAGAGAAAGTAGACTACAAAAACTAGTTTTTACGTATGAAGAAATTAAATTCATCTCATCTTTTTGATTTATTCTATTTTTTACTCCAGAAGTTCTTATACAGAAGTTGTATTCAAACTGGGCCAGTGACAATTATTTGAGTGGTTCTATTATTTTAGCAATGCTAAATACTACAATCACTCATGTGTGATTCACTCTCACTCACATGACACTTACTTTGGTTAATCTATAAATTGCATATTTAGTTATTAACATAAATAAATATGAACAAATAATAATAAGGTTTTCTTAACAACAATCTTCAAAACGGATGTTAATAAAGATATAAAAGTAAAAAAATTCCATTATTCTATTAGAAAATACATATTTTTAAAAAATATTTAATACATACTTTTAAAAAATATTTATTACATTATAATACAAAAGGCAATAATATTTTTTCTATAAAAACATTTTAGTTTTGTGTGCATCTGTTGTCTAAACACAGAAGAAGATTCTCTGCATTGCCTGAGGAATTGTCCTAATGCTTCTAGGCTGTGGGACAGACTTGGTTTTTCTGCTCATATTCAGTTTGACAAATACATCTTTTTTTTTAAAAGTTATTCGCTTGACACGATTACTTTTTTTAAATTTTATGCCCGCATCTCTCCCTTTTATATTAAAGGCTTAAATATGTTTTTAGTCCATATAAATATAGGTCATTTTGTTTTTCATCCCTATAAAATTTTCCGTTTTTCATTTTAGTCCCTGTCGTTAACTTTTAGCTTATGTGGCTAACGGAGTGCCACATCATCCTGCCACATTTGATTTTTCTTTTAGCTTAATTTTATTTTTAGTCTCTATAAATATGGTCTTTTAGTTTTTAGTCCCTATATTTTTTTTTATTTTTCATCTCAATCTCATCCCCATCAAACACCACAGTGTCCTTTTGCTTCTTCTACTGCATTGTTACACTTGAAATTCTTGAACTCCTCATGATGAATTTAAGAAAATAAATTCTTTATGTATTCAATTATTTCCTGTTTTCTGAAATTTTACAAAATAAAAAATTAAAAATACTAAAAATGACGATTTTTTATTCACAGCATTTTCATTTTTTTTTTTATAAAATTTCATAAAACAAAAAACAGAAAATAAAAATAGAAAATAAAACCAAACGCATTCCACTAAAAACAGAGCCACCTGTTTCTTACGCTCAATCTGTATATCTATCCTCTTTTTTCATTAAACATCACATCATATCTTTTATTCCTTTTCTATCACACTCACATAATTTACACTATATTGTATTCCAAATGAGTGTGAACCAATACATTATACATTATTTTTTAAAAAGTACTCTTGTTTACAAACTAAAAAAACCAGAACAGCTTTTAGCCATCAATTAATTTAACAAATTAAATAATGGAAAAAAAGAATATAGGTTGCAAGAACAAGTTTGCTGACCACACATTAATCATGCGGCTAAAATGAATTTTGGTTAGTAGGGTACGTGGGGCGTGTTATTACTTTGATACAGCTCGGAGGCAAGTTCTTAATTGATGAAGGCGACGCCAATGGAGAATTGCTGTTTTGTATTTCTGATAAGTGGATGAGATTGTAATGTTGACCTATCTGCTCTGAAACCACACTTTTCCATCCAATCTGTCTACTCTCAAACTATCCATTCCAATTATTACAATGACACCAGATGGCAAAAGCCAACAAACCCTCTTCAATGTCATAAACATGCACACAGTAATCCATCAGGTCAGGATGGATCACATTATGTTATATAATAATAAGGAAGAATATATGACACCAAAGTATAGGACGTACACTTTTTTCTGTCTATATATACATTCTCCACAGTCCATATATATGTATACTGAAGCACTTCAATTATTTCTGTCTAAATAATCTCCATCACTAAAAGATGAAGAACAAGTTTCAGTATCCAGGGCATGATAAGGCCACCATGGGAAGGAAAATTATTGAGTGTGAAAATCCCTTGGGTGGGACAGTGGTTGGTGGGAAGCGTAACCGATGTGTCGTCCTACCAGTTAATGTTCCTATGCTTGCTCATTCCTTAGAACGGACAAACCAAAACTGGTAAATTAATTAGTTCTTGCATCAACATTTATCTCTTCAATTTGAAGCCTAGCTATTGGCCTTTTGCATCATTTATTTATATATGTATTTGATTTGATGCAGGATTGCTAGGGCGAATTCCGCTACTGATTTAGTCATACAAGTTGGTGATTCCAGCTTTCACTTGCACAAGGTGTCCTTTAATTCCCTCAAAATAAATATCCATATACTTCTCATTTAAATGATAATTAAATTTAATTTATATTTTGAAAAAGAGATTCAAAGAAATAGTGCATATATGATTTCTAGTTGAGAACTTTCAAAATCGATCACGTGGAATTGATTTTAAATCATTTTAGTCCAATGTACTTTATAAATCGTGCATCATTCATTTTTTACCATTAATTCTATAAATATATTAAAATCAATTTTACCCACTGTAAATCAAACAGACACATATTTTAAAAAAAAACTCATATATATAAGTAGATTATTTGTCAATTTTTTCCTCTAACTGTTGGGCTTTTTAACTAAACTGGTATATAAGTAGGGTCTTGTGGGTGGAAAAAAAATCCCCGCTGGTCCCACCATGATGTGGATGATTGCCTCCCGTGAAGGATGTGGTTAAACTAAAAAAAGTAATTAACACACTAATGAGCTAATTGAGTAGCTGAAAAGAAATTGAAAGGAAACAAGAAAACCTTTTGTTTGCAACTGTAAATCATGCTTCTATTATAAACTAAAAACAGTTAAAATTAATATTCTTGAAATTTTAACTGCAAATGATTTGATTGATTTTCAGCTTGCCATGGTCTCAAGAAGTGAATATTTGAATAGGCTTGTCTTTCAGAGTGGAAGCAACAGAGGAAGTGTGGGTGATAGCCTCAACATCCAAATAAAAAACCTTCCAGGTGGTACAAAAACTTTTGAATTAATAGTCAAATTCTGTTATGGCTGGAAAATTGATTTAACCTCAGCCAACATTGCCCCATTATATTCTGCTGCACATTTCTTGGAAATGAGTGAAGATCTTGAAGAAGGAAATCTCATTTCCAAGGCAGAATCTTTTCTGAGCTTTCTGATATTTTCTTCATGGAAAGACACATTTAGAATACTTAAAACCTGTGAATCCATTTCCTCTTGGGCCAAGGAGTTACAAATAGTGAAATGCTGCTCAGAAGCTATAGCTTGGAAAGCATGTGCAAACCCAAATGCATCTAGTTGTGAAAATGCAGGACAATTCAATGTGCAAGAAAGTAAAATGAATAACTCAGGACTTGAAAGCAGAGTTGATGCTTGGTGGTTTGAAAATGTATCCCTTCTACGTATAGATCATTTTATTGAAGTGATTCAATGTATCAAAAAACGTGGAATCAAATCAGAACTTGTAGGTTCTTGTATAGCAAATTGGGCTACAAAATGGTTTTCCCAAGTCACACTTGGACTTGACAAAGTGACTCCTAAACACATGACTCTCCAATTACGTAGAGTTTCAACTGAATGCTTGATTAGAATACTTCCTAGTGAAGAAAATTCAGTTAGTTGTAATTTTTTGCTTCATCTACTAAAGGCAGGGGTGATGTTGAAAATCAATCCTGAATTGTTATGTGTGTTAGAAAGAAGAGTAGCTTTAATCTTGGAGCAATGTAGTGTTCCAGATCTTTTGGTTAAAAATCAAGGAGATAAAGATTCTTTGCATGATGTAGCTGTTGTAGTAAGGGTGTTACAATCTTATGTTTGTGGCATGTCAAGTAATCCTGCAGCAAAACTCCATATTATTGGAAGGTTGGTGGATGGTTATCTCACACAGGTTGCAAGGGATGAGAATCTCACAATGGAATGTTTCAAATCACTTGTTGAAGCATTGCCACAAAATGCTAGATACTGTGATGACAACCTCTATAGAGCAATTGACATGTACCTTAAGGTAATAGTAACATTATGTCATTTCTAAATTACTAGCTCAAGATCTATGTGTGTGGAATGTGGATATTTAATTAACTTTTGGATAGAAGAAACTACATTCATCTCTATGATTAGATGGTTAAACACTGAGACTTAACTCAATTTTGCAGGCACATCCGAATTTGATAGAAGAAGATAGAATTGATGTGTGTAGAGTCTTGGAATACCATAGATTGTCACAAGAAGGGCGTCAGCATGTGATGAAGAATGATAGGTTACCCTTGAAGTTAACAACAAGATTTGTCCTTCTAGAACAAGTGAACATGGCAGGGTCAATGACAGGTAATGGATCAAATTACCGAAGGACAAATACTCAGACAATCATCAGAGTAAGCAAAGATGTTGAAAAAAGACAGATAAATGCTAAGGAGATAAAGATGATGAGAAAAGATGTTGAAATGATGAAGTCACAACTCTTGAAAATAAATACTTGCAGAATAAAGCTCCAAAAGCAACTCAAGGGATGCATTTGGTGAAAGAGAGTTTGTTAATGTAAAAACACTTCAACATAAGGAGGACCTTTACTCATTATGTTGTGCTAACCTATGTTATTCTGGCTCATAAAAATTGAATGCAATGCCTCATATTGAAACCGAATAGTCTACTATAAAAATGATTCGGATAGCTTGTCCTCCTTCACTGAAACAACTTTCCTTTATGAGTGGAAGTTATGCATACATGAAAATAGTTTCTTAAACTAATTTGAAAGCCAAAATGTTGCTCAACAGCATATTCTAACATTCAAGTTTTGGACAATAAGACACCAAACCTGCCGTGAATTAAGACACAACAAAGGAAAAAAGAAAAACCATACCCATTGGTAGCTGTCCAACATCTGTTACATTGGATGCTTTTTGAATACTTTGTAATCTATATTTTTTAATAAATCTTTATGCTAAAACTAGTGACAAAGATAAATAATGTTTTGTTTGGTAGTCAAAATTTTAAAGTGGAGAATGGTGTCCTTTAAAATAAGGAAAACCTCCAAATTCAAATAACATTTACAAAATAACTTATATTTACTTTATCCCAATAAAACAAGTAAAAAGTGTTTTACTCGACCAACCCGAATATAAGATAAATAACATTATTTATAAAATAACAAGATAAATAATGTTGTTTTATTATATGTACATATGCGACTAATTTAATTTCAATATATATTTGTGAGTTTTTATTTTAATTTAAAATCTACATTTTTATATTAATTTGGTTTATGTCATATCTTAACATTAATTTGTTTTTTCTCTTTAAAAAAAACATTAATTTTTTTTATACATTTTAACAATTGTTTTTTATATAAGGAAAAAAGTGAGATTTAAACTTAAACTTAAGGACCCATGTTTAAAGTTTAAACTACCAAAATTCCCACTCTGCGTCAATTTTAAAAAATTGCTATGTTCATATGTCGGTGGCATAAAAATTAAAATTCTATATGATATTTTTAACATTAAAGTAACCTGCTTGATTTAATTCTTTTCATTTTCATTAATGTGAAAACAAAATTAGTGTGACATCCTATCTTTTGACCATCAATCCAAACATAGATTGTAATTTTGCAGTTGGAAGCGGAAAGGATGGAAGATGAGGCAGCGAACAAGTGTGATTTTTCGGAGGATTCCAGTTGCTGTTGCCCTATCTGCTTGGGATCATTGGTTCAAGTTTCCTACCTCGATAAATGTTTTCGTATGCATACCCTCTCTAACCCAATTCCCTATCCTATTACTGCTCTTTTCAATAACCATTAACCATACCATCTCCCTGTTTTCTTCTGTTGCCACATAATGCTAATTTTAACCCCGCATGTAAGAAAGATTCTTAAAATTTGACATTTTTGGTTGGTTTTGATCCGAAAGTTTACAAATTTTTACATATAGAATGGACCCTTTACTGAATTATTAATGGAGAGCAATTGTAAGGTATAACTGGGAATAGTCTGCTTGATTGATGATTTGTTTATAGTGGTAACTTATTTCTAGTTAGGTACTGTTTACATCTGTCCAAGAGTGATGGGCAGTGTTGAGCTGTTGCTTAATGATTCAGGGTGGCATTTAGAAACTTTTTGTTTGAAAATCACTGTTGGGTATTAGTTGAGATTAATGGAGCAATTAGAGGCAAATGCATATTATTGATGCTGCTATATATGATTCCTAGTTGTAAACTTTTATTCTTGTGTTGCAGATAAGTTTTGCTTCAATTGTATTTTACGCTGGACCAAGGTGGTTGCTGGCAAGCACCGTTCTCCACCTTCCTCTGTAAAATGCCCCCTTTGTAAGGTTTGGTTAATTCCGTTATTTTTCAACTTCTGGAACACCATGACTTTTTTTGGTTTGTTTAGATTTCTTTTGCCATGGACTTAGTGAAGTGTATATCTCTTGCACCTTACTTTTCCGTGATAAACCCCTTTATAAAAGAATTTTGATCAAGGACTTTTAAGTGCTCTCAGTTTACTGTGCCCTAAAGAGTAAATTAGCAAAACAGTCCCTTACTTATAAAGTTGCAAAACAGTAGGGATGGTGATTTGATTTATGATAGATAAGTGGGGTGTAGAAGATGATATCAAGCTGGATAAAATGAGCTATTGACTTTGCAGTTTATGTCTAATATGCAGACAGAAAATTTTTCTATCATATATGGAGTTGATGGAAGTTGCATTCAACGACATTATGTAAATGAAGATTTTGTGGATAGGTTTGTCTCAGTTAGTTTCATACTTTCATTCAAGTTAAAAATTTTAGTAGAATTATCTTTATTAAGTTAAGTTTGCATTTCTATTTGTCTGTGCAGTTTTGTCTTATCGAGAGCGCACAGATATAGATTACAATGCTATTACACTGAACAAGGTCTTCTACCACCTTTCATTAAACAAATTTCATGCTCAATAGTGGTGTCTGTGTTATTTGGTTTGTGACAAATATTTGTTATCAATATTTGCTTTGCTTTTTAATTTGTCTGAGCAGGTTTCTTAGAGGACATATTCAATATATCACAATATTGGAAGTCTCTTAAGTATTATCAGCCAAACCGTTGGCTTCAAAGTTGGCTAAGAAGAGAAATTCAAGCTCTTATCCAGGTTAGTGAATTTATGGGATGAGTTTGTTGGTGCATTCTCTCTTGGGTTGGGTCAGTGTAATTGTTCTCGTCCTGTCTAATTTTCTCTTGCAACTGGAAAAATATACAGTAATATAATGTGCTTTATCTATTGCACTATATAGATTCACATTTTGCTGCATTTTATTTATTACTAGTGTATGTATGTGCCCAATTATAGAATAAATTTCTAATTCTTTTCTATCTATCTCTCTTTTAAGTAGCTTTTGTTTGGTGAAGGAGAAAAAGGGGGGATGGGGGTTGCTATAGGAATTGCTTAATTCTGTTCCTTGACCAGTACTACATATTCTTGACTTATCCCTCCTTTTATTAAATCTGTAGGAGGAGGATGTTGACATCATTGTACACCATATCCTTGGTGTGGTCAAGGCATTGTGGACAAGGTAAGTCTTTTCATGCATTTCAAGTTGATTCAAATTCAACATTATTTGAGCATGAAAAATAGTGTGTGATGATTTGGTTACTGTTATTTCTCAAACTTCCAGGGGAGAGCAGAAGGCAAACATAAATGCACCTGAAAAGAAACAGGACGAGTTCAAGATGTCGGTATCTGAAGCAGCAAGGCCATTTCTGGCAGCAAGAACAGACAGATTTGTATATGAGATTCAGCTATTTCTTGCTTCAGGATTGAATATTGAAGCTTATGATGCTGTTTACATACAACGTTTAGGTTGGAGCTCACCTGGGGTAAACACTGAGGTTTCTCAAAGTGAATTAATTGACCGCACAACTGTGATTCCATACCTATACATATTTGATGAAGACTCTGATGGAAATGAGTAGATACCTTTTATTTTTCTCCTTTATTTGCTGTAATTCTTGGATAATGGGATTGCTCCCCGGATAGCATAGGAGAAAAAATTTCACATATCAAAGAATGCTATTGACTATTGAGGATTTGGATCCTCTGTAGTTGCAGTGCAATTCTCCATCCAAAGGTCTAAAGTTGTTAACATATATATCTTTTTATATAAACAATTTTCATGGTCTAGATTTTATTCAATTCTAACAACATTGCAGAGGATTCATTTTCCCCCATTGAATATCAAAAGCCATATTCTTTATGCTCTTACTGGCTAGCTAACAACTTTTGTCCATTTTCAAACTTTAAAAAAAAATCCCACTTTATCATTTAAGTATGACTCATGAAGTGATCTAATAGAGTTTTTAACTTGTAACTGTCTCCACTCAGCGATTCAGAGCATAAGCAAATTACATAAAAGAAAAAGAAAAAAAACTGACTATTGGAAAAACTTAAAAATAGTAAAAGTAGAAAAGGACTAAAAAATAAATGAATGAATGATATGAAGAATAAAAAAAGAATAAAATATCATGGTTAGTAGAATACAAAGTGAAAGACAAACACAAATTTGGAAGGATGTCGTGTACTGATATATGGATTGGCTAATCAAAATTTGACGTTGGCCTTAGCCTCATAAGAATCACACGGTCATAAAAAATGCTGTGAAACTTGTACTGACATGAGAAGCTCTTTATCATTGTAACCCACAAAACGAACGGAGAGCCCCTGCCATTTTTAATTGGTATCATCATCTGTGAGTGGTTGAAAACGGAAGACAGTAGCTTTGCAACAGAGATGGAAACAGTCTCAGACTATGGAGCATTCATGGAGAAATTCACTTTACCACCAAGTTCTTCTTCACCTGATCTTCCTTTGAATTCACTTACCTTTGCAGTCAAAGACATGTAAGCTTTGTCACTTTACTTTAAGATTCAGAGTATCTTGAACTGATATATAATTAACTTGAAGCAAGTGTCAAACAGATTTGATGTGGAAGGGTATGTGGCTGGCTTCGGGAATCCTGACTGGGCAAGGACTCATCCGGTGGCTACCTCTACTGCTCCTACAGTTTTGGCTCTCCTGGAAGCAGGTGCCACTTGTGTTGGTAAAACTGTCATGGATGAAATGGCTTACAGGTTCGGTTTTTCTTCCTTTTTGGGGGGTCATTTTCTTCACACATCTTAAGAAAATGATTGAGTTTTATAGTCTCTAAGCATTGTTTTAGTTGCTTGCTAGGGAGTAGGGACCATCTTTTATCACAAAATGAAATTTAATGTAAAAGAAAAAATTGATGATCTGTGATCATTGTCATTCATTTATAAATTTTGACTTGTTAGTCTATAGTGTCTTAACTCTTATTGAACCAGTAGATTGTTTGGAAAGGACAAGGCTCTTATAAAATGAATTTGTCTCTAATGTATGCATAATTATCTTTAAAATTTAATGGGTTAATATTGCAATGCACTTTTAATTAAATCAAAAGTGAATATATTCTTACTTATTCACTTTACAAGTAAATTTACTTTAGAAGCTTTTTCCTTATGGAAAGTTTAATCTAGTGAGTATTTGTAATTTTGGTCATTGCGCATGAGCATATTTTGAACACCTTATTTCTATTAATATAAAGGAGTGCTATGCTTTGGCAGTATAAATGGAGAGAATATACATTATGGCACACCTAGAAATCCTTGTGCAGCAGATCGGGTTCCTGGAGGATCTTCCAGTGGCTCTGCTGTTGCAGTTGGTGCAAAGCTTGTGGATTTCTCAATAGGTAGCTATTTGTCTGTTCCATGAGTTATAAAGGGTACCACTTTGTCAATAATTTGAAGTGTTGTTATGTTTTTTCTTTATAGGAGAGCTACTCTTCCATTTCATGAATTATTTTTGGCACCATATTAGTAATTATTTGAACTTTTCTTTTTCAATTATAGGAACTGATACAGGAGGAAGTGTAAGAGTGCCTGCATCATACTGTGGAATTTTTGGTTTTCGTCCTTCTCACAGTGCTATCTCAACATCAGGAGTTATTCCAATGGCACAAAGTTTTGATACCGTGGGTAATAATCCACCAGCTTGATAGCTCTGTTAAATATGTATTTCTTCTGGATGAATGCATCATTAATGGAGAATGATATTATCACAAACACATTAACATTCATGGCTACGATAATATTACTTCTCATAATTTTTATTCTAAAAAAATAAAAGTATTGTTCATTTGGGTTGTTGGAGAATTTCACATTGACTAGTGACAAGTCTTGGACAATCCTCACCTTACAAGCTAGCTCTTGGGGTTGAGTTAGATCCAGGTCCAAAATTTGGTATCAGAGCCTATCTTAGATCTGTTATTGGGCCCCAACCTGTAGATGTCCAGCCATGGGCGTTAGAGGGTGTGTTGGAGAGTCCCACAGTGACTAGTGACAACTGACAAGGTCAAATAAAAGTAAATCTAAGATAGGTCTGAATTTCCCTTTGTAAATTTCATCTCCTAGTTCCATGGTGTACATCTAGTGGTCTTGAAATTATAACTTCACTAGTTGTTTAGCCCTTCTTCTTGAGACTAATTTTCTTGTTCTCATCTTCACATCTAGGATGGTTTGCAAGGAACCCAATGCTTTTAAACAGAGTTGGACGGGTACTTCTACCATTGCCAGACATAGCACCTATTAGGCCTACTTACATTATCATTGCAGAGGACTGTTTCCAGCTTTCAAGCATTCCATACGATGTAGCCCCACAAATTGTCATCAATGCAATGAAGAAGTTATATGGAGGTGAGCAATTGATCAGATAGATATGCTGTTACTAATTCAGGATAGTTAATTATAAAACAAAAGATTTCAAAATTTCAATTCTAAATTATGATGGATTCTTCTCCCCCCACCCTAATATATGTGAATTTATCTGTGGTATCATCCCGGTAATGTTTGATATGTATTTGAAACAAGTTAATTTTACTCTGCGAGAAATTTTTTGTTGTATCCACCGTTGCAGATGATGTATTAAAGCATGAAAACCTTGGTGACTATGTGAATGCCAAAGTTCCAAATTTGAAGCATTTCATGAGCAAAGAGAATACAAACCAAGTTTATAACATTCCATCACTGGCAGCACTTTCAAGTGCTATGCGATTACTTCAAAGGTATTGCACCTTAACTTTCAGCAAAGATGACTGATTTTCTAGTGGGTTGTGAACTGCCTTTAACTGAAATTTAATTCCTTGTTTTGTTTGTTATTTGTAACATAGGTATGAGTTCAAGAATAACCATGGTGAATGGGTTAGTGCAGTCAAACCTGATTTAGGTCCTGGAATTTCAGAACGTGTATCAGAAGCCCTAAGGACAACTGAGGAAGACATTGATATTTGTCATTCTATAAAAAGGGAGCTGCATGATGCTCTTACTGCTCTTCTTGGGGTCTCTCTCTCTCTCTCTCTGTCTCTCACACACACACATGGGGCATGCACACAATAGCAAGGTTTTTGGAATCTCTATAAAATTCTGATAAACAACAGATTTTACCAGATGAACACATCGTTTCGTTTCAGTTACATGTTCATTAGACCATGTATATGTGCTTATATGTACAAATCACTCCTCCTGATGCAAATTATCTTCTTACTCTCATAAAAGGAAACCTCACTTGTTATATATCATAGATCAATCTCATTTTTGACATAATTGTTTGGGACTCTTCTTGTTTTGTCACTTATTTCACCAAGTGTTTCCATGTTTCAAAAGTCACAATTATACCATACCTCTTTTTTCATAATCTAACTAAACTACGTTTCTGAAACAATGTAATTTCATAAATGAAGATTGTAGATTCTTGCAATGAAACAGTTATCTCCATACTGTTTTCTCAAGATGCAATCTGAGAATGTCTTTTAATTTAGAACAGAAAAAGGAACAAGTTTTCTTTTTGATTGGCGCATAGATGGAAGTTATATGTTTTCATTTCTTTTTTTAATTGGTCATTTTTTCCTTTGCCATCTTGCTTGTGCCAAATGGCACTTATACTAACCATTCTACTTCTTTTCATCTGAGAATGCAGACTAGCAAGAGTGCTTCTTGTTAAAATGATTTGGGGGGAAGGGGGGGGGGGGGGGGGGGGTTAAAATTGTTACCACCATATTACTATGAATGGATTTTGATCAATTTAGTAGTCATCTCATTTAGATTTCTGATGTGCACTTCTGGCAATTTTGAAGTGACCAATTATTTTTCACACCTTGTCTTTTAAGTCAGTGTGACAGTTTGTATGTGAAAATTTCAGGATTTTGGTGTTCTCATGATCCCCACAGTTCCAGGGCCTCCACCAAAACTACAAACAAATACATCTGACTTAGAAATTTTCCGGGCAAGGGCTTTTAGTCTGCTGTCCATTGTTGGAGTATCTGGATTTTGCCAGGTTGTCCTTGTGTGTGTTATGTGTGTTTGTGAAACACTTAAGACTCCCATATTTGCCTTAATCAATTAAACTTTAGGATGTGATAACAATGTGGTTTTTTCTGCAGGTAAACTTACCATTAGGGATGTATAATAACCTTCCTGTATCAATTTCTCTGGTGGCCAGACAAGGTGCAGATAGATTTTTGCTTCACCTTGTCGAGAATCTTTATGATAACATTGAATAGGAAGCAGCATAGCCGACAACATAAGTTACTTTAATGTGACTTCAAGGATGTCATTGTAAGTATTTTTTTTTTTTTGAAAAAAAAACTCAAATTGAGGCAAAGAGACTTATGGAATTTCAGAAAACTTCTGTGCAATAAACATATTTTAGTCCCTGACACATTTTGTTTGCATGTTCGAGCAATTAATTTTGTGACTTGTGAGCTAAAAAGGTATGTTCTTGTGAAGATACATGCCATGATTGTTACACATGCAATGGAAAGTCATAGATAAATATGCTTTTTGTTTCCTTATGTCTTATCATTCATTTTCTTTTAGGGTATATGCAATAATGTGTTTCCCATCTTTTGCAGGTTTTGTAAGTATGCATTCTACGACAGAGCAGGAAGGGAAGAAGCACAACCTGAACTATGGAATAAGGGAAATTCTTGCTTCTCTGACATCCAACATGTTTGGTTTTGCTTAAAATCATGTTATAAATTTGGATCCAATCCAACATTATTCTCAATAGCGTTGGATTGGATCCATATTTGTAACGTGATTTTGATATAATCTAAATATGTTAGTATAGGAATAAGTTTTGGATGCATTAGATATTGATCTGTGTCAGTTATACCAGAATAAGTTTTATTTGAATTTTGAAGTTTGGCACTGTGATCATCAATTTGGAAGTTCCTTTACATGAGGCTATTATTGCTTTCTTGAGCTTTCTCATAGGAGTTCTACCAACACACTTCCTAGCACACTCTCTTTCCAACACACTCTTTGTGGTTTGTTAAAATTCACATGGGTCCCATCAAATTATGTGGGTCTTACTATCAATGTAGTGGGACCCATGCGACTTTCAACTAATCATAGTGAGTGTATTGAAAAGAGTATATTAAAGAATGTGTTGCTAGCACCTTTTTGTAAGATTATACACTCTGCTTTTAAAATATTTCTGGATAATTTATTTTTAGTTTTATATGTATTACAATCATCTCTACCTTTTATTATTATATAGTATTTTAATATTAATAATGATTTATATTATAATTGGTTTTCAAATCCTCAAACACTATGCCAAAAAACCCTTTTTACCGCGGTTAAAATGGGCTTTTTACCGCAGGTAGAACCGCGGTGTAGCACAGTGGGATAAAAGTCTTTTACCGCGGTTGATTCTCGGAACCGCGGTAATTGGTGTTGATTTTTTACCGCGGTTCCGAAAAGCAACCGCGGTAATAGGCTCTTATACGTGTCAATTTTGAAATGACTATTTACCTCGGTTGCGCTTCTGAACCGCGGTAAAAAGTTTTTTTTATTAACAGCATTGTCAAAAACACAAAACAAATTAGTTTAGGAAGTGATTTTTTTTCCATTTGAAATTAACTGTGATTTACCACAACCCTTTAACCTATAACATATTACAATGAATTATTTCATATTATCATGAAATTAGCTAGCAAAGACACTAGATATGACATATTACAATCAAGCACACTATGACCCTCAATGTTCACATAAAGGAACACCATATTGACCTCTAGGCAATTCATTAATTGGTGAGGGGCAAAATTCTGAAATTCTAAAGAAAATTGGACAAAGTTTCCCCTGTATTTTAAGCTTCCCCAAATAGCTAAATTCCTGTCAAAGCTCAATTGCAACCATTCCAATCCAGCAAACAGAGTTCAAGCACATCAATCCATACATAGCAACGTTAATC
>QLOH01001164.1:0-96493 GCA_026901365.1 Sesbania bispinosa | reverse complement strand
GCGCAACGCAGGAGCAATTCCTGAAGCAGCCTTTTGGCAGATGTAACCTTGTACTTGTCAGAAAGGTCAGGATGTCAGAAGTATGTTCACAAACGGATTGTATAGCATTTAATGCTATCTCTAAACGGTGGTTTTTCAACGGATATTAAAGTCTGGGTATAAATACCCCTTATGAAGACCATCATTCTGTAGAAGAGGAGAACATATAGAAAAAGAGAATCAAACGCTGCAATTTTTCTTCAAGAAAATCACTCTGATAAAATTCTTTGTACACTTGTATTTTCATATCCTGAGTATACCTCAGTTTTTAGCTGTACATTGTAATAGGTTTGAGCTTCAAACTTGTGTAGTTTAAAAGCTTAAACTTTTTCATTGTAATCTGTTTGAGCCTGGAGAGGCTTGTCTGTAAAACAATACTTGGTTGTAGAGCCTGAAGAGGCTTGACTATAAAAGAATACTTGTATCTTTGTGAAAGATTAAGAGAAAATCCAAGTGCTTGTTGGCATGGGACTGGAGGTAGCTCACAGTGGTAGTGAGTGAACCAGGATAAATCCTTGGCTAAGTTTTCTATCCCTTATTCTTGTCAATTCGTTTATATTAATATCAAGGGTGTTGAAAAGCTATTCTAAATATTTTAAAAGCAAAGAAACCTTTTAAAATATATTTTCAAGAGCCATCCAAAAACTTCAGACAGCCCCCATAAACCTGTCTGAAACTGTTTGTAACTTGTTGTTTTCAAAAAGCTTTTAAAAATATAAAGAAACACTATTCAACCCCCCTTCTAGTGTTTCCTGTTTCTACAGTTGGTACCAGAGCTTAACTCAGGGTTGAGCACCTAACAAGTGTTGAGGACTAAAAGATCCAGATGGAAGCTGCAAACAACAACAGGCAATACATCTCTGAGGGTGCATCTATCACAAGACCCCCAGCATTCAATGGAGTAGACTATCACTACTGGAGAGATCGTATGAAGCTGTTCATTGAAAGCAACAACATCGATTTCTGGGATGTAGTTACTGATGGAGACTATGTGCCCATGCAAAAACAATGTGCCTATACCTAAGGCTGATTGGACCTTGGAGCAGAAGGCTAGAGTTCAGATGTGAAGTCTATAAATCTGTTTAAGTAAAAAACATGATTATAAGACTTAACATCCGTTAGTTTAATGATTAACAAATAAGATTATATAAAGAAACAAATAATATTATATAAATAACAAATTAGATTATATAAACAGGTTCTACTGAGAAAGGTATTTGTTGTAATTAGTTTCAGGATAAAATACTTTAGAAGAAGAAGAAGATTTTGTGATCAGAATTAGAAGATCAGAATTAGAAGAACAGGAGTGCAGAATCTGAAGAAGATTAATCCTTAACAGAGTTAAAGCAATGAAGAATAGAAGTGAAGACTTGAAGACTGTCTGAAGAAGTGAAGACCAGAAGACCATCTGAAGAAGTGAAGACCAAGAATACTATCTGAAGAACTGTAGGCAAAAGATATGAAGAAGTACAGATTCAAATATACATCTGTCTGAAGAACAACAATGAACTGAAGAAGAACGAAGAAGAAGAGATACAAGAAGAAGAAGATACAAAGAAGAATGAAGCTACAATTCTATTATCATAGGGAAGAAGGCGTCTGAAGTTTCAACCAGTATGAAGAATTGAAGTTGTCTGAAGGACACAACCCGTCTGAAGTATTGAAGCTGTCTAAAGCAACGGGCTGTCTGAAAGACTTAAGCTGTCTGAAAGACTTAAGCTGTCTGAAGTCATCAACCCGTCTTAAGTGTTGAAGCCGTCTGAAGAGCCAAGCCCGTCTGAAGACTCGAACCCGTCTGAAGACTGGAACCTGTCTGAAGACTGGAACTCGTCTGAAGTTTGGAAGCTGTCTGAAGCTTTAGTAATGACGTGGCATCTTTGCTGAAACCTTGCGTGAAGACTTTTCTAAGTCTCTGTGCTCGTACGTTTTGAAACACATTTGTGGCAACAAACACAGAGACCTTTCCCGGTGCATTTGAACTTCATACACCACTGAGGAAATCTCTGCAACGCAGCAGTCGCAACAACAACAGTAGCAGCTTTACTGCAGCACCAACGTTGTACTATGTCAGAACTCTCAAGAAGCGTGTCTCACAACGGATTAAAAGAAGACTATTTGCTGTCTCTAAACGATAGTATTTCAACGAGACATTTCTTCATTTGTGCAATCTGGAACAAAGCAGAAGAAAAGCTCAGGAGACTAAGCAGAAGCAACAAGGAAGATGTTTGAATAAAATATATTCAATTCAACATCTTTATCTAAATATCATAAGAGGAATCTGCAAACAACGACTATTAATCAAGACAACTCATTCAAAGAAGTAATGGTGTCAGAAGCAAGTGAAAAAGGAGTATGCAGAATAAGCAAAAAGGGCAAATTCAACGGATACATACTCTCAAGAGAATCAGAGGAAATCCGAAAGCAAGAAGATGCAAGCTGATAAAACAGATGCAAGAAAGCAGAAGAATTCAAGAGAGAGAATACACATAATCATCACATCTCTCAAAACAGAGCTCATCAACAGAAGTGTCAGAACGGGAGTATTCTGAACACTCAATATGCTTAAGGAGAAGCAACCGTTTGAGAAGCTATTACACAACGGCTATATGAGCCACATCATCAAAAGCTCAACGGTATTATGAATCATCTTCAACGGCTATATTCAAGAAGAACATATAAATAGCCTCAAGATTGAAGTTGAAGATGTTGTTGCATGCAGACATAAACCATGCTGCCAGCTGCAGTGTGTGTGACAACCAGTTGTGAATGATCAACCAAGATAGATCAATCGGGATTGTTTTCAAGAAGGTTCTTGAAATCAATCAGGATGAAAATTGTTAACTAGGCTGAGTGTCTTACAGTTAACAAGAGTTGACTCGAGCTAAAATACATCATGAAAATGTCAACAACGATTGATCAGAGAGTGAATTCTCAATCGGGCTACTGATCAGCTGGTCAGTTAGTTAGATTGTACAGTTGGTCTGTTGATCAAGTGAGTTGGTTGTCGGGAAGGCAATCATGCTGTACAAATGACTATCAAACCGGTACGGTTTGAAGCTTTGAAGATACCTTGGTATTCCAATGATACGGGTGAGAATGTAGCCCATGGAAACCAATGGTTGGAGAATAAGGCTGAGCTTAATTTCATATCTTAGTTAGCCTACTCTCAGAGGATGTATTCCTCATAGAAAAGACAGGGATTGTACTTAAATTCAAACACTTGTATCACTGTCTATCCTTGTATTTAGTTTGTAATGACTGTATCCTGAGTATGTACTCAGTAATCTCTATGTACAAGAAGAATCTGAGTTGAGAGGTTCTAGCGAACATCTAGCTTAGATTGAGTAGTAATACTCAACACTTAGTTAAGTGTCTGAGAGCCTGGAGAGGCTTGGTGGAAGAAAGAATACGTGGTAGGCTTGGTGGAAGAAAGAATACTGTGGTAGAGCCTGGAGAGGCTTGATAGAAAAGAATACTTGTTGTGTTGGCCTGGAGAGGTTAACATGTGTATCTGTGGTTTCAGATAGTGTGACATATATGTGGCTGCAAGGGTCTGGGGGATTCGGAGTGGCACATATGTGTTGTTTGATAAAAAGGCTAGTGGTGGTTTGCCACTAGGACTGGATGTAGCTCACAGGGTTTGTGGGTGAACCAGGATAAATTCTGTGTCTAAGTTTTCTTTCCCTTAATCTCTTTTTACAGTTTTCATTTACGTTGGGGATTGAAAAGTACTTTTCATAATAATCTTAACACAACGATTTCAATAAAACAAGTTTTCATACAAACATAACGTTAAAACGTCTCTAGTGTAGTTGAAGTATTATAGAAGAATATATTCAGAGGGATGTCTGAAATACCTGTCTGAAGTGAGCCCAACAGGAACTCAGTTCAGACACATGATATAGATGGTCTCTGATCATCTAAAGTATTTCAGAAACAGTTCTGAAGGTACTCTTAGTAATATTCTTCAGAAGACACTAAGAGAAGTTTGTTTAAAATCAAAACAATCTTAAGTGTAAGAGAAAGTTTTTAATCTAAATCTTTCATATATTCCGCATGTTCTTAAAATAACTCTGATCTTAAGATTGGTTTTGTACAATGATCACTTAGCGTGATTGTTTATTTTAAAGATTTCCAAAATTGTCTTAAAATGTCTAAAACACTATTCAACCCCCCTTCTAGTGTTGCCTGTGGTTCTAACAATTGGTATCAGAGCTCACCTTCGGGTTGAGCATCTAACAAATGCAGAAGGAGTAGATCCTCAGAAGATGGAAATCTCACCAGGCTGAAGCAACTCTGAAGAATGACAATGAGAATAGGAAAATCATTTTTCCAATACTCATTATTCATAAGGCTAAAGCACAACAGAAAAGGAAAGTGAATCTATCTCTAGATCACAAACTGGTAACACCTTTCCTATCTATATTTAAGTTATAATTTTAATATAGCATTAATCTGATGCATGATTTGTTTTATTGAAATTGTGAAAAATATGATTACATGATATAATTGTTTCATGCTTTCAAATAAATATATGCTATGTGTTTTACTATGTTTACTGTGTGAAATGTATGATTCATTTTATGTATGCTTTACTTATTTAAATATATGTGTTGAAGAGTCACACATGTTTAGTAAAGTAATAACTGCGTTTTAAATTAAGTAAATGAAGAGTCGTGTGTGTTAGTCATAACTGTTTTTGAAAATATGAAACGGCACGATGTGAATCATTGAATCATCAACCGGTTTCTCTCAATGGACACGATGCACATCTCTCCACAACTGCTTAGTGGATGAAACCGCTCCTTTCATAAAATGAAGCGACGCTTGATTGCCTATTTAAAGGATTGGAAGATCATCAGAAGAACCTCACAGTTTATTTCCTTCCAATTCATCTTAATCTATCTCAATGGCATCAAGATCAGCAATCTCTTGTGCTCAAAGTCTATGCAAGTATGATGAAAGAATTATTCCCACAAGGGGAGTAAATTTAAGCGACTTTGACAAAGAAGGACTAAAATCTCTGAGTATTTCAAGGATGCTGGCTGGATTTCCTTTCTTGAAGAGGCATCGTTCCCCTGGCATGAGCAGAGTGTTCTAGATTTCTGGAACAACTCAGAAGTGTTTCTTGAAGAGACAAGTGGTATAAACACTTCAGTAATGGGAATGCCTATCAGAGTGGACTTCAAGGTTCTGAAGGAAATCATTGGGGTTGAAGCAACCGGAAAACAATTCTCTTCAGATTGGGAAATCAATGATAGAGAGAAAGAGATGCATGATCAAATGTTATTTGGTCGCAGAACTCTTGAACACCAGTTTGCTCAAACTTACTGGAAATTCCCAGAATTCTGCTGACAATCATTAATTGTTGTATTCTACCCAAAAGGAAGGATACAACATCATCTCTGATATGGAAAGATTCGTGCTGATACATCTCCTTCAAAGGAAAAGATTAAATCTTCCCAGAATCATCCTCTACCATATGATGAGAAGAAAATTAGAAGAAGTCAAAGTCTTTCCCCATACTACACTGATTATGAAAATCCTTCAATATAAAGGATTTCCTATTGAAAGATTCTTTGACCAGGAGCCATCACCCTTGTTCACTATAAAGGAATATGAACATTCTAAGGGGATACCAGCAAGATAAAAGAAGAACACAATTCTCCGTCATCAACTCAGAATCATATGGAGTCATCTGATTCTCTAAGAAATCATGGAGATTTAAGAGAAATTTTCAGAAGATGTAATATAAGGAAGTTGAATGAACGCATCGGACGGCTGGAAGAAACACTCAGATTCTATCAACGTGAACTGCAGATGCTGAAAACACAAAAGGAGAAAGTCAGTGCCAATGAGAACAAACCTGTTGAAGATCAATGATACACTTGTGTTCTGAAATTTTTTTTCTGTATCTATGTCTTTCTGTTTTGAGTCCATTTCACTTTCTATCTCTGTTTATGTGTTTCTCTTAATATTAACATTCTATGTGTTATTTGTTTATATGTGTTTCCTCTTGTGCACATTTAAGTCTATAACTCTATCCTTAATTGATTAACAAATTGTATTCTAAAAGATAAATTTAATTAACCTAATAAGATAATTTTTAAACTTGATGAAATGTTATCTGTAATTCTAAAATTAATTTAAATAATTAGACAAATTACAATCAGGTGCTACTGAAAGGTACTTCTAGTTTGAATGTTTCAGGAAACAGGTTTTAAGAAGACCATCTAAGAAACATCATCTAAAAGGACATAATGTGATAACATCTATTATCTGAACCTATTCAGGAAGTTCAAAATGAACTCTCTGAAAGTGGGTATCAATATTAAAGAGTTAACACTCTATGCACCAAACCTAACTCAATCTCTGAGTGGATTATACTAACTTAGTAATATCTCTATTCATCTAACCCGTTCAGAAGGCTCCTTATGGACTGTCTGAAATTGTGGGTCTGAAATGTTAAGGGATAGTTACTCAAGTCATTAGAATCCAACTCAATTGTAAAGGGATAGGTTAAGATGACTGTTCAAAGATTCTCTGGGAGCACAAAAGACAAAAGCATACTGAAACGTGCAGACATCAAGCAACCTTAGATGAAGAAAAAGTCTTCAAGGCAAGAAGCAATGTCAGTTAACACCCTTCATCCAGATAACAATAAACGGATTATGTGGTAACATCTCTTCTTTACCTAATCTAAACTTTCATGATCCTTATTCAATGTGTTGTCCTCTGAAAAGACGTGTTGTTTTAATAAGGGGGTCTCTTGGAACATAACGCCTAATATCTTTAAAGGTCGCGGCGTTTCACTTGTCTATCAATCAACGCGCTGTCAGTGTCAAAATTAAATGCTCTTGTATATATTCTCAAACTTCTATTTGCTCTCTTCATCTCAACCTCCAAATCTCTCTAGGAAACCTCCAAAAGATTTCTCACTTCCATCTCTCAAAATGTCTTCCTCTATCTTCAAACTCAAATTGTAGACTTTCAGAATCTCTCTAAGGTTGGTTATAATGTAACTGCCTTTTTCGAAGCCGCCGGATGGTTACCTTTCTTTGAAGCCATTGACAGTCAATGGCATGAAGAAAGTGTGTATCAATTCTGGAACACGCTTTGTCTGGAAAACTCAGGGGAAGAGACCTGCCTCAAAGCCCAAGTTATGAATCAAAAGGTGGTTGTAACTACCAATATCCTTGAAAAAGCTCTAGGAGTAAAAGCTGAAGGAGAATTGTTTCCACAGCTTGGAAAGATCTGTTTGAGGAACAGTTTAACCATCTAATCTAATCTCAATAGGAGAGGAATGAAAGTTATTCCCAAAGTTCTCTTCAATATTCTGAAATATTGTGTGATCCCACGAATTAAGGATAACCATAACCTTGAATGGAAAGGTTCTGTGTTATCAATCTTTTGCAAAAGAAGAAGATTAATCTTCGTGGATCATTCTTCTCGATATGGCAAGAAGAAAACTGGAAGACTCTACTATCCTACCTCACAATACTGTGATCATGAAGATTCTTATGGTAACAATGTGTTCATTAGCCACTTGTACGATCACAGACATCCTGGTCTTCTTAAGGTAAATCATCGGAACACAGAGGAAACCGATGTCATTCCTGAGATTCAAAGACTAAGGATGGAGAATGCTCAACTGCGTCGCAAGATAAAGGAGTTGTTAAGGAAGAATGTGCTCAAGATCTCTAATAATATCTAGTGTCTAACGAGCAATCTTATGAAATTAGTTCCCTCTATCTCTTTAGAACTCATCTGATGACAGCTTAAGTGTCTCTGTTTCTCTGTCTCCATGTTGTTTCTTCTGTGAATTTAGTTTTTTTTAATAAAAATCTTCTTTGTTTAATTTCATTTATGCTTCATAACTTCTTGATAATTGCTTAACAAAATCTAACTGTAACGGAGAAACTCTTAAAAGATTGTAGAAAACTAATCAACTTAGGGGGAGAAACCTCAGTATTAAGAAGTAGATCTTTAAGTGTAACCAACTTAACAGGAGAAATATATCTGTCAAAACGATACATTATTTAACATTTGGTCTAGGATTACATTAACTTATAACATAGACCTTTTTAATTAATGACAAAAGGGGGAGACCTACTAACTAACAAAATACCTAAAAGGAGTGTAAACAAGAGGGATATATATAGGGAGATTATAGGAAGTAGAAATAAATAGCAAAGAAATATAACATACAGTAAGAGAGAAGATAACAACTAAGAGTTCTAATAATAAGTAAGAATAACAATAAGTCATAACAATAGGTGTCCTGAAATCTTATAACAAGCGAACATTTTAAACAATAGGTATCTAAAATTTCTGAAGTATTATATAAACAATAGGTATATGAAGGGTTCTAATAACAATAGGTGTCTGAAATCTTAACAAGAAAAATAACAATAGGTATCTGAAATCTTAAACAAGAAAAATTTTAACAATCGGTTATCTAAAATATCTGAAATATTAACAATAAACTTGTAACAGTGGTTAATAAAAGATTTACAATTGGAATTGATTAATAAAGACTTAATTGTTTAAGAAGATATCTAAAAGAATCAATGCCTGTCTCAGAGGGAGTAATATAGATAGGGGGAGTAATAAAATCTATTATCTTATTTTATTATCTCTCATTTCTTTTTATACCCATTTTGTCAGTAATATATAATTTATTTGTCATCATTAAAAAGGGGGAGATTGTGAAGTCTATAAATCTGTTTAAGTAATTAAACATGATTATAAGACTTAACATCCGTTAGTTTTAATGATTAACAAATAAGATTATATAAAGAACAAATATATTATATAAAGAACAAATTAGATTATATAAACAGGTTCTACTGAGAAAGGTATTTGTTTGTTAATTATGTTTCAGGATAAAATACTCTTTAGAAGAAGAAGAAGATTTTGTGATCAGAACCAGAAGATCAGAATCAGAAGAACAGAGTGCATAATCTAAAGAAGATTAATCCTTAACAGAGTTGAAGCAACTGAAGAATAGAAGTGAAGACTTGAAGACTGTCTGAAGAAGTGAAGACCAGAAGACTATCTGAAGAAGTGAAGACCAAGAATACTATCTGAAGAACTGTAGGCAAAAGATATGAAGAAGTACAGATTCAATATAACATCTGTCTGAAGAACAACAATGAACTGAAGAAACGAAGAAGAAGAGATACAAGAAGAAGAAGATACAAAGAAGAATGAAGCTACAATTCTATTATCATAAGGAAGAAGGCGTCTGAAGTTTCAACCAGTATGAAGAATTGAAGTTGTCTGAAGGACACAACCCGTCTGAAGTATTGAAGCTGTCTAAAGCAATGAAGCTGTCTGAAAGACTTAAGCTGTCTGAAGTCATCAACCCGTCTTAAGTGTTGAAGCCGTCTGAAGAGCCAAGCCCGTCTGAAGACTCGAACCCGTCTGAAGACCGGAACCTGTCTGAAGACTGGAACTCGTCTGAAGTTTGGAAGCTGCCTGAAGCTTTAGTAATGACGTGGTATCTTTGCTGAAACCTTGCGTGAAGACTTTTCTAAGTCTCTGTTGCTCGTACGTTTTGAAACACATTTGTGGCAACAAACACAGAGACCTTTCCCGGTGCATTTGAACTTCATACACCACTGAGGAAATCTCTGCAACGCAACAGTCGCAGCAACAACAGTAGCAACTTTACTGCAGCACCAACGTTGTACTATGTCAGAACTCTCAAGAAGCGTGTCTCACAACGGATTAAAAGAAGACTATTTGCTGTCTCTAAACGATAGTATTTCAACGAGACATTTCTTCATTTGTGCAATCTGGAACAAAGCAGAAGAAAAGCTCAGGAGACTAAGCAGAAGCAACAAGGAAGATGTTTGAATAAAATATATTCAATTCAACATCTTTATCTAAATATCAAAAGAGGAATCTGCAAACAACGACTATTAATCAAGACAACTCATTCAAAGAAGTAATGGTGTCAGAAGCAAGTGAAAAAAGGAGTATATGCAGAATAAGCAAAAAGGGCAAATTCAACGGATACATACTCTCAAGAGAATCAGAGGAAATCCGAAAGCAAGCAGATGCAAGATAATGCAAGCTGGAGCAAGCAGATGCAAGCTGAATAAAACAGATGCAAGAAAGCAGAAGAATTCAGGAGAGAGAATACACATAATCATCACATCTCTCAAAACAGAGCTCATCAACAGAAGTGTCAGAACGGGAGTATTCTGAATACTCAATATGCTTAAGGAGAAGCAACCGTTTGAGAAGCTATTACACAACGGCTATATGAGCCACATCATCAGAAGCTCAACGGTATTATGAATTATCTTCAACGGCTATATTCAAGAAGAACATATAAATAGCCTCAAGATTGAAGTTGAAGATGTTGTTGGCATGCAGAGCATATTAACCATGCTGCCGAGCTGCAGTTGTTGTGCTGTACAACCAAGTTGGTCAGAATGATCAACCAAGATAGATCAATCGGGATTGTTTTTCAAGAAGGTTCTTGAAATCAATCAGGATGAAAATTGTTAACTAGGCTGAGTGTCTTACAGTTAACAAGAGTTGACTCGAGCTAAAATACATCATGAAAATGTCAACAACGATTGATCAGAGAGTGAATTCTCAATCGGGCTACTGATCAGCTGGTCAGTTAGTTAGATTGTACAGTTGGTCTGTTGATCAAGTGAGTTGGTTGTCGGGAAGGCAATCATGTTGTACAAATGACTATCAAACCGGGTACGGTTTGAAGCTTTGAAGATACCTTGGTATTCCAATGATACGGGTGAGAATGTAGCCCATGGAAACCAATGGTTGGAGAATAAGGCTGAAGCTTAATTTCATATCTTAGTTAGCCTACTCTCAAAGGATGTATTCCTCATAGAAAAGACAGGGATTGTACTTAAATTCAAACACTTGTATCACTGTCTATCCTTGTATTTAGTTTGTAATGATTGTATCCTGAGTATGTACTCAGTAATCTCTATGTACAAGAAGAATCTGAGTTGAGAGGTTCTAGCGAACATCTAGCTTAGATTGAGTAGTAATACTCAACACTTAGTTAAGTGTCTGAGAGCCTGGAGAGGCTTGGTGGAAGAAAGAATACTCGTGGTAGAGCCTGGAGAGGCTTGGTGGAAGAAAGAATACTCGTGGTAGAGCCTGGAGAGGCTTGATAGAAAAGAATACTTGTTGTGTTGGCCTGGAGAGGTTAACATGTGTATCTGTGGTTTCAGATAGTGTGACATATATGTGGCTGCAAGGGTCTGGGGGATTCGGAGTGGCACATATGTGTTGTTATTATAAAAAGCTAGTGGTGGTTTGCCACTAGGACTGGATGTAGCTCACAGGGTTTGTGGATGAACCAGGATAAATTCTGTGTCTAAGTTTTCTTTCCCTTAATCTCTTTACTTACAGTTTTCATATTTACGTTGGGGATTGAAAAGTACTTTTCATTATAATCTTAACACAACGATTTCAGTAAAACAAGTTTTCATACAAACATAACGTTAAAACGTCTCTAGTGTAGATTGAAGTATTATAAAAGAATATATTCAGAGGGATGTCTGAAATACCTGTCTGAAGTGAGCCCAACAGGAACTCAGTTCAGACACATGATATAGATGGTCTCTGATCATCTAAAGTATTTCAGAAACAGTTCTGAAGGTACTCTTAGTAATATTCTTCAGAAGACACTAAGAGAAGTTTGTTTAAAATCAAAACAATCTTAAGTGTAAGTGAAAGTTTTTAATCTAAATCTTTCATATATTCCGCATGTTCTTAAAATAACTCTGATCTTAAGATTGGTTTTGTACAATGATCACTTAGCGTGATTGTTCAAATTAAAGATTTCTAAAATTGTCTTAAAATGTCTAAAACACTATTCAACCCCCCTTCTAGTGTTGCCTGTGGCTCTAACACAGATGAATGCCAAAGCCAAACTCTATCGGATATGCTCATTGAACAAATCAGAATATGAGAAGGTGCATGGTTGTACAGATGAGGATGGCAAGATGAAGAAAAACCAATCGTAAGTGATCATTGAACAATCACGTAAGTGATCATTGTACAAAACCAATCTTAAGATCAGAGTTATTTTAAATACATGCGGAATATATGAAAGATTTAGATTAAAAACTTTCTCTTACACTTAAGATTGTTTTGATTTTAAACAAACTTCTCTTAGTGTCTTCTGAAGAATATTACTAAGAGTACCTTCAGAACTGTTTCTGAAATACTTTAGATGATCAGAGACCATCTATATCATGTGTCTGAACTGAGTTCCTGTTGGGCTCACTTCAGACAGATATTTCAGACATCCCTCTGAATATATTCTTCTATAATACTTCAACCTACACTAGAGACGTTTTAATGTTATGTTTGTATGAAAACTTGTTTTATTGAAATCCTTGAGTTAAGCTTGTTATGAAAAGTACTTTTCAATCCCCAACGTAAATATGAAAACTGTAAATAAAAGAGATTAGGGGAAGGAAAACTTAGACACAGAATTTATCCTGGTTCACCCACAAACCCCGTGAGCTACATCCAGTCCTAGTGGCAAACCACCACTAGCCTTTAATCACAACAACAATAACAACAACACATATGTGCCACTCCGAATCCCCCAGACCCTTGCAGCCACATATGTGTTCCACTATCCGAAACCACAGATACACATATCAGCCACTCCAGGCCAATACAACAAGTATTCTTTTCTATCAAGCCTCTCCAGGATCTACCACGAGTATTCTTTCTTCCACCAAGCCTCTCTAGGCTCTCGGACACTTAACTAAGTGTTGAGTATTACTACTCAATCTAAGCTAGATGTTCGCTAGAACCTCTCAACTCAGATTCTTCTTGTACATAGAGATTACTGAGTACATACTCAGGATACAGTCATTACAAACTAAATACAAGGATAGACAGTGATACAAGTGTTTGAATTTAAGTACAATTCCTGTCTTTTCTATGAGGAATACATCCTCTGAGAGTAGGCTAACTAAGATATGAAATTAAGCTCCAGCCTTATTCTCCAACCATTGGTTTCCATGGGCTACATTCTCACCCGTATCATTGGAATACCAAGGTATCTTCAAAGCTTCAAACCGTACCCGGTTTGATAGTCATTTGTACAGCATGATTGCCTTCCCGACAACCAACTCACTTGATCAACAGATCAACTGTACAATCTAACTAACTGACCAGCTGATTAGTAGCCCGATTGAGAATTAACTCTCTGATCAATTGTTGTTGACTTTTTTTCATGATGTATTTAAGCTCGAGTCAACTCTTGTTAACTGTAAGACACTCAGCCTAGTTAACACTTTTCATCCTGATTGATTTCAAGAACCTTCTTGAAAAACAATCCCAATTGATCTAATTTGGTTGCAACAGCAGCTGCATGGTTGTTTCCAACAACCTGATTGATCTTCCAACCAACCAGCTTGGTTGTACACTCCAACAACAACATCTTCAACTTCTTTCTTGAGGCTATTTATAAGTTCTGCTTGAATATAGCCGTTGAAGATGATTCATAATACCGTTGAGCTTTTGATGATGTGGCTCATATAGCCGTTGTGTAATAGCTTCTCAAACGGTTGCTTCTCCTTAAGCATATTGAGTGTTCAGAATACTCCTGTTCCGACACTTCTGTTGATGAGCTCTGATTTGAGAGATGTGATGATTATGTGTATTCTCTCTCTTGAATTCTTCTGCTTTCTTGCATCTGTTTTATCCAGCTTGCATCTGCTTGCTCCAGCTTGCATTATCTTGCATCTGCTTTATCTGCTTTATCCAGCTTGCATTATCTTGCATCTGCCTTTATCTGTTTTGTCCGGCTTGCATCTGCTTTCTTCAGATTTCCTCTGATTTTCTTGAGAGTGTGTATCCGTTGAATTTGCCCTTTTTGCTTATTCTGCATATACTCCTTTTTCATTTGCTCCTGACACCATTACTTCTTTGAATGAGATGTCTTGACCAATAGTCGTTGTTTGCATATTCCTCTTTTGAGATTTAGATAAAGATGTTGAATTGAATTTATTTTATTCAAACATCTTCCTTGTTGCTTTTGCTTAGTCTCCTGAGCTTTTCTTCTGCTTTCTTTCGGATTGCACAAATGGAGAAATGTCTCGTTGAAATGCTATCGTTTAGAGACAGCAAATAGTCTTCTTTTAATTCGTTGTGAGACACGCTTCTTGAAAGTTCTGACATAGTACAACGTTGGTGCTGCAGTAAAGCTGCTACTGTTGTTGCTGCGAATGTTGCGTTGCAGAGATTTCCTCAGTGGTGTATGAACTTTAAATGCACCAGGAAAGGTCTCTGTGACTTTGCCATAAATGTGTTCAAAACGTATGAGCAGCAGAGACTCAGAAAAGTCTTCACGTAAAGTTTGAGCACGGATGCCACGCCATTACTAAAGCTTCAGACGACCTCCAATCTTCAGACGGGTTCCAATCTTCAGACAGGTTCCAGTCTTCAGACGGGTTCGAGTCTTCAAACGGGATTGGCTCTTCAGACAGCTTCAACACTTAAGACAGGTTGATGACTTCAGACAGCTCAAGTCTTTCAGACAGCTTCAATACTTCAGACGGGTTGCGTCCTTCAGACAACTTCAATTCTTCATACTGGTTGAAACTTCAGAAGCCTTCTTCCTTATGATAATAGAATTGTAGCTTCATTATTCTTTGTATCTTCTTCTTCTTGTATCTTCTTCTTCTTCTTCTTCTTTTTCTTCTTGTATTCATTTCTTCAATTCATTGTTGTTCTTCAGACATATGTATATTTGAATCTGTACTTCTTCATATATCTTCTGCCTTCAGTTCTTCAGATAGTCTTCTTGGTTCTTCAATTCTTCAGACAGTCTTCTTAGTCTTCAGTTCTTCAGATAGTCTTCTTAGTCTTCAATTCTTCAGATAATCTTCAAGTCTTCACTTCTATTCTTCAGTTGCTTCAACTCTGTTAAGGATTATTCTTCTTCAGATTTTGCACTCTTGTTCTTCTGATTCTGATCTTCTGATTCTGATTCTGTTCACAAAATCTTCTTCTTCTTCTAAAGAGTATTCCATCCTGAAACATAATTAACAAACAAATACCTTTCTCAGTAGAACCTGTTTATATAATCTAATTAGTTCTTTATATAATCTTATTTGTTCTTTATATAATCTTATTTGTTAATCATTAAAACTAAAGGATGTTATGTCATATAATCATGTTTAAATACTTAAACTGATTTATAAACTTCACATCACTTTCCCAGATTATGTTTTCAAATTGAAAAAGGCTCTCTATGGTCTAAAACAAGCCCCAAGAGCTTGGTATGACAGATTGAGCAATTTTCTTATCAAAAATGGTTTTGAAAGAGGAAAAGTTGACACAACTCTTTTTAGAAAACAGTCTAACAAAGGTCTCATGCTAGTCCAGATATATGTTGATGACATTATATTTGGTTCCACTGATTCTTCTCTTTGCAAGGAGTTTTTTGAGTTAATGCAATCTGAATTTGAAATGAGCCTAATGGGTGAATTAAAATTTTTCTTAGGACTTCAAATTAAGCAAGATTCTAAGTGTATATGGATTCATCAAGAGAAATATACAACAGAAATGCTTAAGAAGTTTAATTTAAATGATTGCAAGCCCATGTCAACTCCTATGCATCCTTCTGCATATTTAAGCAAAGATGAGAATGAAGAACCAGTGAATCAGACTTTGTATAGAGGAATGATTGGTACTTTATTGTATCTAACAGCAAGCAGACCTGACATTATGTTCAGTGTGTGTCTTTGTGCTAGATTTCAATCAGATCCAAGAATTACTCATTACAAAGCTGTTAAGAGGATTTTTAGATATCTTAAAGGTACTACTAATCTTGGTCTTTGCTATAAGAAAGACAAAGAATGCAGGATAATAGGATACTGTGATGCTGACTTTGCTGGGGACAGAATTGAAAGAAAAAGCACCAGTGGAGGTTGTCACTTCTTTGGAGGCAACATGATCAGCTGGTCAAGTAAAAGGCAAAGCACCATTGCATTATCAACAGCTGAAGCTGAATACATCTCAACAGCAAGTTGTTGTTCACAACTCCTTTGGGTGAAGTATCAGCTTGAGGATTTTAATATTCCTATATCTGTTATACCTGTTTTGTGTGATAAAACAAGTGCCATTAATCTGTCTAAAAACCCCATTCAACATTCTAGAGCAAAGCATATAGAAATCAAGCATCATTTCATTAGAGACTATGTTCAGAGAGGTGTTTTTGATATAAAGTTCATTGAAACAGAGCTTCAATGGGCAGATATATTCACAAAACCTCTGACTGAAGTCAGATTTAAGTTCATATGTAATAATTTGAACATACATGCATTTTCTAACTAACTTTGTATGTTGTCTGAAATGAACATCTGAAATCTCAGTATGTCTGAAATTGTGACATGTCTGAAATTTTAGGGTTTCTGAAATTTCATTAGTTGTCTGAAATTATTCACTTATCTGAAATAAAATGATGACGTGGCTATCTGAGACGGTTGAATGCCATTTATTTTGTCTCTTTCACTCTGCATGTTACCCAATGAATGCGCAGCCAGTACATGCCATCATTGCATCGTGGGTGTCTATATAATAAAGGAGGTTGCATATTGAAGAAGGCTCACATTTTCTCTCTTCTCACTCTTCAACTTCATCTTCTCTCTCACAACAGTTTTCTGCTCGAAGCTTTTGTCTGCAACTGCAATGGCACCAAAGAAGACAAGCTCTGGAGGGAAGATTGTCAAGTCCAAAGGTGTTGATCTTCAAGGTCTCAGTGATCTGGGCATGGACCTTTTTGGGGAATTTGATGTTGCTGGTTGGACTTCATTCTTTGAGAAAACGGATTGCTCTTGGAATGAACAGAGCATCATTGATTTCTGGTTTTCAGCAAGAGGAATTCCAAACAACAAAGGTGAATATGAAAGCATCCGAGCTGAAGTTCTTGGAGAGTCCATCTTCATAGATGCTGATATTCTTTCCAAGGTGACTGGTGTACAAGCTGAAGGAGAGGTCTTCTCTCCAGGATGGGAAGGAAGAAATGGTGGTTCTGAGAAGTTCACCAAGATGCTGTATGGAACAGCGAAGCCTCAGAGCGCTGACTCAAAGAACATGCTGGATAAAGTCAGAGTTCTTCATGCCATTCTAGGGCAATGCATTTTCCCTAAGAGTGGAAGCAGAAACCATGTCTCTGAACTTGAGAGATTCTGCTTGATCAACCTATTGTTGAAGAAGAAGATGAATCTCCCAAAGATGCTTATATTCCACATTCAGAAAAAGATTAGGGATTCTGCTGGAAGCCTTACTCACAATTTACTTATCACCAAGGTACTTATGCATTTCAGAGTACCTCTTAAGTTTGATCATAAAGCACCTGCTCTTTTTGGTGAGGCCAATATTACCAGTATGAAGCTGAAGAACCCTTTCATTCCAAGACATTCTTCTCCTACTATGAAGGAGAGTTTACTGTTAGAGAAGGCATCTAGAAGTGGAGCTTCTTTTGAAGTTCTGGAGCTTGAACTTCAAGGGGACATAAGGAAGGATGAGTTTGTTGCATCCAAGCCCTCCCCTCAACCTAAGCTGCCAAAGCTACCAGTTAGGAGTGCTGCAAAGGTGGCACCAGCAAACCCTAAGTTGCACCTTAAGACTGTTGAACCTGTTCAGAAGACTTTGACAAAGTCGTCTGAAATTGTGGGTCAAAAGTCTGAAGGAGCAAAACCTCTTGAGCCTACTTCTAATCTAGAAGGAAAGGCACATGAGGAACCTGTTGCTGATGCTGATGCTATTGTTGCACCACCTGTTGCTGCCTGTCCCTCTGATCCTGAATTGATCAAGGTAGCTGCAATTGCTACTATGATTGAAAATCAAGAATTGGAGAAGAAGTTAGAACAAGAGAAGGCTGATCATGCTTATGCAGTATCTACACAGATTGCCTTAGCTGAAAAAGAAAGGCTAGCTGCCTTGGCTGAAGGAACCAAGAGAAGAAAGAAATCCAGTGCTGCCATAAGGAAGAAAAGAATAAGCAAGTTCCTTACTAGTGCTCCTGAAATTACCACAAGAATCACTAGGAGTATTTCTAGTAAACAAGATGCTATAGACATGGCAGATAAATATCAGAAGTTTGTCAAAGCCAATCTTTATTTCAAAAGGAGAAGAGAAGAAAAGCAAGCTGAAAGGGAGGAGGCAGAAAGGGAAGTCAAGAAAATCAAAATTCAGAAAGAGGAAACTCCAAAGGAACCCTACAAACCAATAAGGGTGAGGTTTGACAATGTTACACCTTCACCACCTTCATCACCAGAAAAGGGGTTGCCAGAAGAGAAGGAAGAAGAAGAAAAGTTTGAACAAGTTCATAGAGAAGTTGTTTCAGAAGAGGGAGTTTCAGACAAGGTTAATGAACAACCTATCTTGTCTGAAGAAAAGGAAGAACCAGCACCATCACCATCACCATCACTATCTTCATCATCCTCCTCATCATCATCAGAATCATACAGATCTGAAAACTCTGCTGAGGAGACCCAGCAATGTGTGTGGAAAGGAAGCATGCTACCTGCACATCTTAGGCTTGGACCCAAAAGTAGGGATTTCTTCACAGAACCCACTTTTGATCCTTATGCCTATCCTCTTACTGACTCTCAGTATGCAGAAGAAGCTGAAGTGCCCCACAAAAGGTATGAGGGACCCTTCTTTGAAAGGGAAAGAGTGCCAAAATTCCCTAACCTTTATGAAGAGCTGATGTTTTTCAAGGATACACCCCCCATCTACATGCGTCAAGGACTTATCTTGCACACTGCTGAAGCTGAAAGGAGAAAGTATATCGGAAGCCTTGATGGTCAATACTCTGGACAGCTTGAAAAGATCAGAAAGGGAGTGGTAGTTCCTGAACACAAGTGGGCTCCACTTGATCCCTGTTCTGAAGATGATTGTCTGAAGATGAGTACTGATGAGTGGTGTTTTGTCAGAAAGCTGTGCACAGAAGGAGAATTGTTTCAAAGAAATCATCTGAATTGGGTTGGCATGAGAGGTTATAGGCCACCTACAAATGTTTCTATCAGGCCAAGCACTAAAGTTCTGGTGCAACCTGACAGGATCATTCCTAGGTATCCTCTGAAGGAAGGTTCTGCTGATAAGTTTAAAGAACCCAAGGTTTACACATCCCCCTTCAAACCTTTGTCACCAAGCGAATGGAAGCATCTACCAGCCATTGTCAGAAAGCAAGGTGGAGGCATGGATCACAGTCTCAGGGACAGAGTTTGGAGCTCTTACTGGAAAATCAGAGAGGATGCTGGATCCTCATCTGGGTCAACTGGACCTGATGAAGACTCTCTCATTGACTATGGGAGATCCATGAATGTGCAGTATATGTTTATCAGACAACATTTCCCACTTTTGACTGCACCTTTTCATGAAGAATGGGAGATGATCAACCCCATTGGAACCTTCTTTCATCCAGTCTATCATCCTCATAAATATGGATTGCTTCCAGGATTTGATGCGCTGAGTTTTGTGTGCAGATACATTAAAATTATTTTTTATGAGTCAGCACCTGACTATGAAGAAGAGAATAGAAGACTGAGGTTCAAGATACAGAAGCTGGAGAAAGCCAATGCTGAGCTTCTTGCCAAACAAGAACAGACTCTGGCTTTGCACAAGACTGAACTCATAGCTAAGCAAGATCAGATTCTTCATGAACAGCAAGAGATCAAAAATGCTCAAGAAGATATGAAGTCTGCCCTTCTCTCTCAATTGGACAAGACAAGGGATGATCTCATGTCTTTGCTAAAGGATGCTTTGTTGAAGAAATCTGGCTAGTCTGTGATGTAGCCATGTTTGTTTTTATCTCTGGCAATGTGTTTAAATTTCTATGCTTGTCTGAAAACTTTTTATGATGAATATATCAGTTGTTCCCTGCATGATTTTTCTGAATTTATACTTCATGTTTATCCTTTTGATTTCTGTTGTTGTTATGCTCTGGATTCCCTTTTGATTGATGACAAAAGGGGGAGTACTAAAACTAACAAAAATCTGATTCAAATGTGAAGTGCTACAGGACTCAAGGGGAGCAAAGAAGAACTATTAAGTTCATTATCTGAGGGGGAGTTATTATTAAAAGCTATTTTATTCTCACATACTCCTTTCAGATTTTACAGTTTTAAAATAAATTTGTCATCATTAAAAAGAGGGAGAATGTTGAGTCTCAAAAATATCATAAGAGATTTTATGATGTTTTAAGACAGCAATATTTCCAAGTTTTAATGATTAACAAATTTACATTATTTATTTTCACAGATACTCTTAAGTGTTTAATTATTTATCTGTGATTTCAGCAAGCCACAATACGCTTTATAAGTCTTTAAGAAGTGCTTCAAGTTAAGGGAAACAGGCCTTCTGAAGTGGTCAACCTGTCTTAAGTGTTGAAGCTGTCTGAAGAGCCAAGCCCGTCTGAAGACTGGAACTCGTATGAAGACTGGAACCTGTCTGAAGACTGGAACCCGTCTGAAGATTGGAAGCCGTCTGAAGCTTTAGTTATGACGTGGCATCTTTGCTGAAACCTTGCGTGAAGACTTTTCTGAGTCTCTGCTGCTCGTACGTTTTGGAACACATTTATGGCAACAAACACAGAGGCCTTTCCTGGTGCATTTGAATTTCATACATCACTGAGGAAATCTCTGCAAACGCAGCAACGCAGCAACGCAGCAATTCCTGAAGCAGCCTTTTGGCAGATGTAACCTTGTACTGTGTCAGAAATGTCAGGATGCTCAGAAGTATGTCTCACAACGGATTGTATAGCATTTAATGCTATCTCTAAACAGTGGTTTTTCAACGAATTAAAGTCTGGGTATAAATACCCCTTATGAAGACCATCATCCTGTTAGAAGAGGAGAACATATAGAAAAAGAGAATCAAAACGCTGCAATTTTTTCTTCAAGAAAATCACTCTGATAAAATTCTTTGTACACTTTATATTTTCATATCCAGAGTATACCTCAGTTTTTAGCTGTACATTGTAATAGGTTTGAGCTTCAAACTTGTGTAGTTTAAAAGCTTAAACTCTTTTTCATTGTAATCTCTGTTTGAGCCTGGAGAGGCTTGTCTGTAAAACAATACTTGGTTGTAGAGCCTGAAGAGGCTTGACTGTAAAAGAATACTTGTAATCTTTGTGAAAGATTAAGAGAAAATCCAAGTGCTTGTTGGCATTGGGACTGGAGGTAGCTCACAGTGGTAGTGAGTGAACCAGGATAAATCCTTGGCTAAGTTTTCTATCCCTTATCTCTTGTCAATTCGTTTATATTAATATCAAGGGTGTTGAAAAGCTATTCTAAATATTCTAAAAGCAAAGAAACCTTTTAAAATATATTTTCAAGAGTCATCCAAAAACTTCAAACAGCCCCCCATAAACCTGTCTGAAACTGTTTGTAACTTGTTGTTTTCAAAAAGCTTTTAAAAATATAAAGAAACACTATTCAACCCCCCCCCCTTCTAGTGTTTCCCTGTGTTTCTACAAACAAAACCAGGAGGTTGAGAAACAAACACTTCTTCATCAATGAAACCATTTAGAAAGGCACTTTTTACATCCATTTGGTATAGTTTGAAATCATTAACACATGCAAATGCAAGAAGTAGCCTAACGGCTTCTAATATAGCAACAGGAGCATATGTTTCACCAAAATCTATACCCTCTTGTTGGTTATATCCTTTAGCAACCAATCTAGCCTTGTTTTTAGTTATAGTTCCGGTTTCATCAAGTTTATTTCTAAATACCCACTTAGTACCTATGACATTCATATTTAAGTTATAAGGCACAAGTTCCCATACATCATTTCTTTTAAATTGGTTTAACTCATCATGCTTGGCCATCAACCAATATTCATCATTTAAAGCATCATCCACATATGAAGGTTCAATTTGAGAAACAAATGCCATATGTTCATAATACAAATTAAGAGAATGTCTAGTGGTTACTCCCTTTTCAATATCTCCAAGGATGTTATCCAAGGATAGATCCCTGGGCTTCCTCCACTCCTTTGGTAAAGCTTGTACTTCCTTAGGATCATTGGTTTCCTTGATTTCAATGCTTTCCTCATTGTGACTTAGTGGTGTATTCATTGTACCTACATCTTCTGCATCATGTAGAGAGTTTCCCAATACTTCCAATGCCAAGTATGTGACCTTTCTTGTTGTCACCATAGGTAACATAGCCTCCTTCTTTTGCTTGTAGTGAGACAAACTTGTTTTTTGTCTCTTGTCATGTGCCTAGAGCATCCACTATCCAAGTACCATAGTGATTGCTTTGCCTTTAGGCACACCTACAAAACAAAAAGAATTTCATTTTGGTACCCAAATGGATTTGGGTCCATTTGGATTAGTAACACCACATGTTCCTTAGGGGATCCATAGGTACCTCCCACTAGGAATTCCAAATCTCTTAATCATGCAATTATAAGATGTATGACCTTGATATAAACAATAATTGCAAGTAATGGATGGTGTATAAGAAGTTTTTCTAAATTTCACAAAATGGTTATTTGACTTTTGTTTTTCAACACAATTATAACCAATTCCAGCTTTATCTACTATGCATCTTTGTCTACCCAATAAAGCATCAAGGTTGGCCCTTCCCATTGTAAAACTAGATAGTGCTTTTGTAAGATAGGAAATTTTAGCTTCAAGTAATAAACAAGTTTTACAACTAGAAGTAGAAGCTACACTACAAGAGGAAGAGTTTTTCAAATTTTCATTTCCAATTTTCAAATTATCCAATTCCTTTTGTAGGTCCTTTTCTTTAGCTTCAAACCACTTGATTTTCTTTTGTAGACATTATTGAAAAAACTTAATTTTTTAGCTTCATCGTGCAATTCAATAAAAGCATCTTGTAATTGATCAAAATTTGTGTCTACTGAATAGTCATAATCACTTACCTCACTTTCTGAGTCGGTCTTTGCCATGAGACAAAGGTTTGCTTCATGTTCGCTTTCACTAGTTGAGGCGTTGTCTTCCCAAGCAATGTAAGCCTTCTTTCTTCTATTTCTGAATTTTGATTTAGGCTCATCGGCGCTTTGCTTCTTTGACAAGGTGGGACATCTGCCTTCATGTGACCAGTCTTGTCACACTCGAAACAAGTGAAGTTCGATGAGGAGGATTCAACCTTCTTTAACCGTTTTCTTCCTTGGAATGGCTTGGTCTTTCTGTTAACTCCTTGACAAGCATACCAAAAGTCAAATGTAGTATAATGATTTTAAAAGTAGGAGTGTCGATCCCGCGAGGAACGGATTCAATCAAAATTCATAGTTTAACTCAAAAAGCATATATACAAGAGTCATGAGTTGATTCATAATGGATTTAACTAAACTAAACCAAATTTGCATAAAAGTAATACGAGAATAACGAGAAACTTAAGAGAGATTTCAGTAAGAGAAGCTGGGATTGAATTTCATCTATCTCACTCTTCTGTATTCTGGATAAATATAATACATAGCATTTGAGACTATCAATATTGATGCAACACACAAAAATCATTTATATTGATTCCTCAAGTATAAAATTCATAAGATTAATCTCTTGAATATTGATTCCTCAAATATCCAACAGATCATCCAACATTACGTTCAAGTGTTAAAAGCAATTGATATATTGAAATCTATTCCTAGTATAACAATACATCGACTATTTTTGTTCAGATCGGATTTTCAGAAATACTTTCCAGTCAGATCTAAAAATCTAAATCAATAATCTATTGATCAGATAGAATCAAGAAGATAAAACAGAACGAAAATAACAATATTGATCGAAACAAGTTTGCTATATATAAATATCAGCAGAATACATCCGAGTTCGAATCGATTACATTCAATCCCAAGAGAAAAGATTAGCTACTCATAGTAGCTTTTACAGCCAAGAAATCAAAGAAGATGGAGGATCGTGCTTCCGCAGCTTTCATCGTCTTCGAACCTCTAAGTTTCCCTTTTTAGAATATGTGACGAACTCCCGAAACTCTTTTCCAGCTCTGTTTTATTTTTCTGCATAAGTGAATTCTAGCTTAAGCCAAAAATTTTGGCTTAAGCCAATAGAGTGCTTCATGGTGAAGAAAGATATTTTCGCTTAAGCGAAATTATTTGGCTTAAGCAAAAATGGCACCCAAAATTCACTTCCTCTAGAAAATTTTCACTTAAGCCAAAATTAAAACAGAGTATTTCCTTCTTTCTTCTTCTTCTTCTTCTTCTTCTTCATTTCTTCTAAGTCTGATTACTCCTTTTCTTGGTTTCCTGCAATTAAAACACAAAATGGATTAAAATGCTTCAAATAAACCAAGACTCGGATAATACTTGCTTGAATTCAAAACTTTAAAATTGAGAGAAATTAAATGTCAAATAAATGCAAATAAAACCATAAGTGCCATAATTCTATGTAAAAAGTTCCTAATATTTGGCACTTATCAACTCCCCCCAACCTAGAATCTTGCTTGTCCTCAAGCAAAGTAAACAGATATCATCCAATTACTCATGATTCAATTTCTGAAACTGGTTAGTTGGAAATCATTTTCATGATCCTTCAATAGACAAACTTCACATTCCAAACTAAGATTTGAAAGCAGAAACATGTGGTAACCTCAATATCAACTAGAAGGAGGACAAAAGTGCAATTAATCACCAAAAGGAGCAATTATAACAATGAACTGATTCTAATCAAGGAATTTTTCTCTCAAGTCTTACTGGTGAGTGTTTCTCTCTATTTTTCACTGAAATTGCACAAATCAAAATTGCCAGTCATTTCCAATTCAACCACAACCACACAATTAGCATGGATCTTAAGGTCTTGAAAGGGTTGTAATGAGGCTAAGCTTCCAAAAAATATGGTTTTCAGGATAATCAAAAGCACAACTTAAGAAAAGAGAGCAAAACTACATTTCAATTCATTCTATATCAACTCTCAATTCTTAACACCTCAATACACCAAAATTTTCTCATTCACAATTCACTCCTTTTTAATGTTATTGTCTTTTCTTTTTTTCCTCTTTCTTCTTTTCTTTTCTTTCTTCTCTTTTTTTTATATACACTTAAGAAGTGAAGTGTATAGCAATATAGCCCAACCATTTTTTTTATAAACATACTTTCACCAAAAAACCCATTATCATTGTTTGACTAAATGCACCTATGCTCTCCTTCCTTTAGTGTGCAAAGGGGTAGGATAAAATTTTAAATTTAAGGTCAAGGTGCATAATCAAAGAATAATTAGGCTCTAATGAGCTTATTACAAAAAGGTGATCATTCATAGGTTGGCTATTTGGCACTAAGTTATTTGTATTCAACAAAACTTGCCTTAATCATTTCCATGCCTCTTATGTGATGTTATCAAAAAGGAAGCTCAAGCAATATGAACTGGCTAATTAACAGTGAAACTCTCAGTCTGTTTCTAGATTCACACACTCACTGGGTTATCTGTGGCTTATTTCCTTGATTAAATCACCTATTGTTATGATTGCTTATTTTGGTCAATTATCATGCACTAATGTCCTAATCCTATTTGATTATGCAATCAACCACATTTTTCCTTTTTCTCCTCTTTGTTCAGTTTGTGAAGCTGATCTAATCTTAGGACACTTACTGAATCCTGATTTCTTTTTAACCAGTTTCCTCAAGAAATTTTTTTGTGATTCCCAAAAAAATTTAACTATGTCTACCAGTATTATGTTCAAATATTAATACTAAGAAGTAAAATAAAACGTAAATCCTAACTAACCAAGTAAAGTAACAAACATCTAAATCAAAACAACTACTGCATATATCACATAAGTAACTACTATTTAAATGCACCAAAATATTGAAGTACTAAAGTCATCTGCAAATATAACCACACAAACAGTACTAAAGTATCAACAAAATAACAATGAAACTATGTCAAATTCTTCATAAATTTTTGCTCCCATTCCTTCTTCATCTCCAGCTGCTACATCATCTCCGGCTGCAGCTCCATATTCAGCAGCTCCACTTGCTCCAGCAGCTCCACTCCCCCTGGAAAAATTGGACTGTCCCCAGGCCACTGAAGGTAACAAGTTAAATATCCAAACCACAGCAAGAATTCCAATTCATTACACATAATTCACAATCACATGGTATGTTTCAATTGAATGTACACATTCATTTTGCAGCAACATTTCAAGGCGTAACATTCAATTGCAAACTACATACCTTGTTAAGCATTAAACATCATTATGTGCAAGCTAAATTATTATGCACTAAACATCATTTCAAATTGTAACATCCAAGTGCAAGCTAAGTTTTTAACAATGATACCCAATGAATCATAATGATGTTTACTTGAGCAATTGACACTTGTATGCATGCTACAATTCAAACACCCCAAAATTGCATAAATAAGTTTTCATGCCATTCAAGCATTTCATCAAACAGTGTGTGTGCAACTCAAAAACAAGAGAGTTTCTTAATTCAATTCATGTTCATGTTGCTCTTTTCCACTCCAAATCAAACAATGAAAACCATATGCAAGTATTCAATCACATAATGCATCTTCACAAATTCAAAACAAGTGAGTGATAACTTAACATATAGGGACATTTTATTGAGACATTTTATCAAACACTATGCATGCATCTCTAACAATCACATTCAAGTTTCTTAAATCAATTCACATATTGCATCCCTTTGTATAATGAACACTTCAAAGCATTCCTTTTTAGCAAACAATCACACTATTTCAACCAATCATTCCACAATTCCAAATAAACCATATGGTAACTACCCTAGGGTTTGCTTAATCATGAAAACCAAGAAATTGTTCGGTGAAAGTGAAGAGAGAGTTAGGGGAACTTACCTTGGAGAGCAATTGGAAGAGGGAAGAAGAGATTAGTGAGTGAAATCAAGTGATTTGAGTGAGAAATTTGATGCCCTGAGGGGGAGGGGGATGCGCGCTCTTCACGGGTTCTTTGAGATGGAAGAATTGAAATGATAGAATTTTCCTGTTTGTGCGCGTGTAAAACGCGTTTTAAAAGGATCCGCTTAAGCCAAATATTTTGGCTTAAGCCAAATATTTTTTCTTAATCCAAATAGTCCAGAATGCCTATTTTTATGCATTATTTTGGCTTAAGCTAATCCCATTTGGCTTAAGCCAAATCAGTCCAGAGACCCTTCATTTTGTACCTATTTTGGCTTAAGCCAAACCAGTTTGGCTTGATCCAAATTCATCCAGAGAATCATCACTTTTAAACCCATTTTCGCTTAAGCCAAATGGATTTGGCTTAAGCCAAATTAGTTCAGAATCCCCAATTTTTCACCCCTATTTTCGCTTAAGCCAAATGGGTTTGGCTTAAGCCAAATATCAGAAACTGGTTTTCTCAAATTTTTCTGCATAATTCGCTTAAGCCAAAGCATTTGGCTTGAGCCAAAATTTCAGAAAATTGATATACAAAATTTGACACTTTTCCAAATTTCTCCAATTTTCACCCAATCAATACTTGATTAATTCTATCTAATGAACTCTATTTCACACATCAATTCATCCCCTACCTCATTCTCTATGATTTGACAAGGTTTCACAATCTAAAACTCAAAATCAAGATTGAAATTCAATTTTCCAAATTTGACCAACTTAAAGGCAATTTTTAGCATCCAATTGTCTCAAATTAGCACCAAAACTCATTTCCATGCAAAATTTGTCCAATTAACTTCAAAACACTCAAATATGCATGTTGGTCTATTTGAGACACTTAAATGCTAAAAATTGACTTTGACACACAAACACACAAATATTTACAGAATCACAATCACACACAAAAGTGAAATTTAAAAGTGCAAATAGAATTAAACATTGGTTGCCTCCCAGGAAGCGCTTGTTTAATGTCACATAGTTGACGCCTGTATCATCTAAAGTTCCTTCAGATAAAACTTTGTGGTGAGTTTCTGTACTTTCACTTCACCACCAATTCTTTCTTCAGACATATTTTCAGATTTCATTATCCCACATGGATCCTTGACCGGATATACATCTGATATTTTGCCCTCATTCTGACTTTAGGCACTGAAAATGATTTTCTTGGCCTGATTCTTCTTTTTACTTTTCTCTCGTCAGTGCATGCATAGGTCTCTCTTATGAAGCTTAGAAGATCATGGCAATCATTTTTCAATTTCTTCATTTCCTGCAGCTGAAACTTCCTAGCTGTTGCATCAATATTAAAACATTCTTGATTATCATTTGGATGCTGTGTAGCTTCAAACACGTTGAAGTTGACCTCTTCATCTTGTGTTCTGACTTTAAGCTTACCATCATCCACATCAATAACTACCTTGGCTTGTCTTCATGAATGGTCTGCCTAATATCAGTGGAACTTAGTATCTTCTTCGATATCCATAATCACAAAGTCCACTGGAAACACAAACTTGTCAACTTTCACCAAAACATCCTCTGCTACACCATAAGGATATTTCATAGAACCTGTCAGATAATTGCAATGTCATTCGTGTAGATCTAACTTCCAAATTCCCAATTCTTTTCAGCATAGATAGAGGCATGAGATTTATGCTAGCACACAAATCAAGCAAAGCTTTATTAACTGATAAACTTCCAATATTAACAGGAATAGTGAAACTGCCAGGGTCTTTGGATTTCTGAGAGGTAAAGATTTTTGAATTATAGCACTGCACCCTGCTTCCAATTCCACTGTTTCTTCTGAAAATCTTCTTTTCTTTGTTAGAAGCTCTTTCACGAATTTTGCATATTTCGGCATTTGCTCCATAGCTTCTACAAAAGGGATGTTAATCTGCAGCCATTGTGAAAATATCCAGAAAACGCGCCAAACTGCCTTTCTTATCTTTCTTTGAAGGAATTTTTAGGATATGGTAAATTCTTCAGTTGTGGGTACTTCTTCCCCCGCTTTTGTCCTTCTTTTTCTCATTCTTTTTTTCATTCCTTTTCTCTTTTTCTTATTCTATATTCGTTCTGTTTTATCTTCTTGATTCTATTTTATCAATAGATTCTTGATTTAGATTTTAGATCTGACTGGAAAGTATTTCTGAAAATCCGATCTGAACGAAAATAGTCGATTGTATTGTTATACTAGGAATAGATTTCAATATATCAATTGCTTTTAACACTTGAACGTAGATGATCTGTTGGATATTTGAGGAATCGATATTCAAGAGATTAATCTTATGAGTTTTATACTTGAGGAATCAATATAAATGATTTTTGTGTGTTGCATCACTATTGATAGTCTCAAATGCTATGTATTTATATTTATCCAGAATATAGAAGAGTGAGATGGATGAAATTCAATCCCAGCTTCTCTTACTGAAATCTCTCTTAAGTTTCTCGTTATTCTCGTATTACTTTTATGCAAATTTGGTTTAGTTAGTTAAATACATTATGAATCAACTCATGACTCTTGTATATATGCTTTTTTGAGTTAAACTATGAATTTTGATTGAATCCGTTCCTCGCGGGATCGACACTCCTACTTTTAAAATCATTATACTAACATTTGACTTTTGGTACGCTTGCCTAAGGAGTTAACAAGTATTTTTGGCGCCGTTGCCGGGAGAACGGTGTTTTTTTTAAAGTTTTTAGTTAACTCATTAAGTACTGTGAATAGTTTTCTCTTTTAGTTAGTTTTTGTTTAAATCTGTATCTTGTGCTAATCCTTGCTTGAGCTGTGTTGATTTATGTTCTTAAGAGGTCAGGTACCTAAAGATCAATTGGAATTTGACCCGGAAATTGAGAAAACGGCTCGAAAGAACAGAGGTAAGAACAAAAAGAAAAGCGAGGACAATCACAGGTGAATCTTCCAACACTCCCAACACACCTAGTCCAACAGATCAAAGAATTGAAAACATGGTTGGTGAATGAAAGAAGAGATCCAACAAGGAGGACTCTGGGAGACTATGCTTTGCAACAAGGTCCTAGACATTTTTCCAGCATTGTAGTACCAGCTTCCATAAAAGCAATAGAAATGAAAACCAGCATTCCTTAGCTTGATCAGTGCCCACCAGTTTACTGGAATGGATCATGAGGATCCATATACCCATCTTTCAACTTTTTATGAATTAATTGGAACAATGAGATTTAAGGAAGATGATCTAGAAAGTGTTTTACTTACGTTTGTTTCCTTTCTCATATGGCAGGAAAAGAAAAGGAATGGCTCAAATCACATCCAAATCAGAGTTTGACTAGCTGGAGTGTAGTAGAAGCAAAGTTTTTGAATAGATTCTTTCCACCCTCCTGTTACATTAAGGCTAAGGCAGATATTTCATCATTCAAGCAGGGACCGGATGAATCTCTTTTGAAGCATGGGAAAGATTCAAGTCTTTGTTGAGGAGATGTCCCAACCATGAATTTGAAGATATAACTCAGCTGAATACATTTTGCAATGGGTTATTGCCATATACAAAAATGATTTTGGATGTTGCAGCTGGGGGACTATGTTATCAGTGGATGCAGAATAGGCAACAAGAATAATTGAAGGTTTAGCATCTGCTGATCAACAGGCCTCAACATGGAAGGCATACAGTGCAAAGAAGAAGAGTGCTTGATCTGAATATTACAGATGCTATATTGGCTCAAAATAAGATATTGACTCAACAGATTGAAGCACTTACTAAACAAATGTCAAAGCTTCCTCAACAATTACATGTTGTGCAATCGAATCCTGGTCAATCTCAAAACAATTAGTATGTGATTTCTGTGGAGGGTGACCATCCTAATGGTCACTGTTCTTATCAAGATAATCAACAGGAAGAGCAAATTAATTACATGGCTAACCAAGGGAGACCAGGTAATTTCTCCACCAATGCTAATAATTATGCTAACAATTTTTCACAGGGATGGAGAGACAATCAGAATCAGAACTTTGGATGGAGACAGGAAGCTGGACCTTCTAATAGACAGCCTCCTTATCAAAAGCAACAACAACATTAACCTTTTGTGCATGAAAGAACATCAAATTGGAGAATACATTGGAAAAATTCATGAAGACTTCCATGGCAAATTAAAAAAGTACAGAAGCTTCTATCAGAAATCTTGAGACTCAAGTTGGGCAGTTAGCTAAACAGTTAGCTAACCAACAGTCAGGACAATTTTCTGCAAATACACAAACCAATCCCAGAGAACAGTGTAATGCTATCACCACTAGAAGTGGTAAACTGATAGGAAGAGGGATTGATAACAACTTGGCTGTAGAGGAGGAAGTGTTGGAGGAAAAAGAAAATAAAGAAGAGAAAACTGAGTGTGAGGGAGAAAAAGAAAAAAATAAGAGTGAGTATGTATAACAATATTGATCAAAACAGTTTGCTATATATAAATATCACCAGAATACATCCGAGTTCGAATCGATTACATTCAATCCCAAGAGAAAAGATTAGCTACTCATAGTAGCTTTTACAACCAAGAAATCAAAGAAGATGGAGAATCGTGCTTCCGCAGCTTTCGTCGTCTTCGAACCTCTAAGTTTTCCTTTTTTAGAATATGTGACGACTTCCCGAAACTCTTTTCCATCTCTATTTTATTTTTCTGCATAAGTGAATTCGGCTTAAGCCAATAGAGTGCTTCATGGTGAAAAAAAGATATTTTCGCTTAATCCAAATTAATTGGCTTAAGCGAAAATGGCACCCAAAATTCACTCCCCCTGACAATTTTGGCTTAAGCCCAAAATTAAACAGAGTATTCTCCTTCTCTTCTTCTTCTTCCTTCTTCTTCTTCTTCTTCTTCTTCTTCTTCTTCTTCTTTCTTCTTCTTCTGTCTTCTTCTTCTTCTTCTTCTTCTTTCTTCTTCTTCTTCTTCTTCTCTTCTTCTTCTTCTTCATTTCTTCTACGTCTGATTATCCTTTTCTGGTTTCTCCCTGCAATTAAACACCAAATGGGATTAAAATGCTCCAAATAACCAGACTTGGATAATACTTGCTTGACATTCAAAACTTTAAAATTGGGAGAAATTAAATGTCAAATAAATGCCAAATAAACCATAAGTGCCATAATTCCCTGTAAAATTCCTAATATTTGCACTTATCACTTTCCACCTTTCTTCTTCAGAAATTCCTTAAACTTCTTCACCATTAAATTCATATTTTCCGGTTTAGAGGCTTCATTGTCAGTGTTCTCATCAGTACTTGACTGCTCCTTGATTTTTAGAGCCAATCCTTTAACCTTCTTATATTTTTGCTCTTCTTCTGTCATTCTTATCATGTCCATTTCATACTCTCTCAATTTTCCAAACAGTTCTGCACTCGTCATGACAGCCAAGTTTTTAGACTCAGTAATTGCTGTTAGAGTTGACTGCCACTTTCTGTTAAGGGACTTAAGTATCTTCACATTAAGCTCCTCTTCGTCAAACACTTCCCCAATACCTTTTAGATGGTTTACTATGTGTGTTAGGTGTTTCTGCACATCCATGATGGTTTCTCCTTGAACCATTCTGAACATTTCGTACTCTTGAACAAGTGTATTCTTCCTTGCTCTCCTGACCTCAGGTGTTCCTTCATGTGTAACTTGGATGAGATCCCACGCCTCTTTGGCTGTAGTGCATGCTGAAATCCTGAAAAATTCATCACTATTTAAAGCAGAGTGAATGATATTTAAAGCCTTAGAATCATTTTCAGCACGTTCGATTTCATCTTGAGTCACAAATCAAAAGGTTTATCACAAATGGAATCATTAATGAATTGAGTAGGAACCTTGTAATCAGTTACCAAGCTTGCCAGATGCCTCTATTAACATATTCCATAAAATTTTCATTCTAACTTTCCAAAAGGGATCGTTGATAAGTGAAAATTAGTTGATAAATTATAGCACTTTTTATTTCACTTATCAAGGATAAAATGATAATTTTACCCCAATTTAATCCCTTTTTATTAAATATTAGATACATGTATTTATTGATCTAAGATTTGAATTTGATGCTATTTTGATAGAAATATTGCTGATTTTTGCAGGATATTGCAAGATTTGATTTGAAGGATAGATAGCATTAAATGAGGGAGATGTCTGCAAGATTTGAGATTGATTGAAGATATTTAATGAAGATTTAAAGAAGATTTGAAGCCATTAATGAGGAGATCACTGCCAATCAATCAAGGATTTCTGCAAACAAGTTTCCCAATTAAATCAAAGATTGCTCAATAAATACAAAGATATCATCAAGAAAAGGGAAATAAGGAAAGACAAATCTGCTAAAACCAGTCTCGGGGAGAGAGAACGAGATTAAAAGAGAAGTTGGAGCTGCGGGTCGCTATCTGCGCTTCACCCCGCACTATAGCGCAGGTGAAGCGCAGACTCTTTGGAAGTTTGCGCCTCATCCTGCGTTGTAGCACAGCCTAGAGCGCAGGTTACGCTGATTTGGTCCCTATTGCCGTTTTTTAGCTAGATCTCTCCCAAATTGTTGTGTCTTTCCTAGTCTATAAATAGGAACCTCTTGCACCCAATCCCAGTGTGCACGATCATTGTAATCCAGTCTATATTTCAGTGATAATGTACCAAAGCTAAGTTTAGAGTAGGAGAGGAGGAGCACTTCACAAGGATTGAAGATGGTGACAGCATCTCGGTGGTTTGTATGGCTACCTTGTGTAGTTAACTCTCCATTAGGATTGGATGTAATTGATTCTATCCCCAAGTGTATGTAAATTCTATATTATTATTCATGTGCTCTCTGTCTATAATATTGGTAATCTTATTCTGTACTTAATTCCTAATTCCCACGCTTGCGTCTGGAGTTATAGGCTAGTCTTGACTTAGTTAGTTTTGACTAGGATTGAGAGTGGGGGAGCGGATTCTGAAGAAACTCACTCTCTGATTGGATAAGAGGACTCGGTAGCCAGGGTTCCTTTACGGGGGCGTTGCTTATGATTGATGGGTAGTGTGAGTACTCTAATGAAGGGCGTTCCAATATGTTAGGCATGGTTTTTGAATTATCGATAGCAAAGGATTAGTTGATTGTGAATCCGGAAGCGAGAGGTGGGTATATCTAATGAGCGATGGGTAGTGACAGTACTCTAGCGAAGGTATACTTTATTTGGTAGGCCCCGTATTTCAATTAGTCCTTACAAACTGAACAAAGAGAGCAAAATAAGCTGAGGGTACGTCTGTCGCCTGGGAGAGCCGCATGGATTACCTTTGAGTGTGTGAGGCTGCTGGTAACTCGGGGTCTTAGCAATAAAGTTTGTCTACAGTATTATAGAGTAAACCTAAAATAATAGATAGTTTTTACATGCACAAAGGGTGTGATGATATGAAGTCCAATCCTAATCCAAGTAAAGTGTCTCTAACTTTTTCTTTCTATTCCATTGATTATTACTTTGTTATTTACAATTCCGCTAACAATACTCTCTTAAACCATTGCTTTCCCTTGATAAATAGATCACAGTCTACGTAAATTGACCGTTCCCCTGTGGATACGATACTCTCTTACTATTATACTGCTGGATTTGTGGTTCGCTTACCAGAAACCCATCAATCGTTATCATCACAAAAGAGAGGTGGTCTATTAATTGAGGCACCTTCAGCAAAAGGTAATTGATTCCCTGACATTTTTGCAATAACTTTGCTAAAACCTTGAATAATTCTCAAGATTCCAGCTCTGATGCCAATTGTTGGTCCCATGGGGAATCTAGAAGGGAGGTTGAATAGATTCACAAAATTTTTCGCTTTAAAAAACACTTACACAAGTACCTTTTTAAATCCCCTCTTAATTTTCCTTCTAAAATTTTGCCTTTTCAAAACTTTGTTAAAACAGAATATTAATTTGTAAATTAGAGATAGAAATCAAATTTACAAGTAATTTGAATTATGCAGCGGATCACAAAGTTTATGTGGTAATAGATTACCAGTAAGTCAACAATTGATTACAAGTTTCAAACAGAAATTAATTACCTAGTCAGTTACCGTATGTAATTGATTACCAAGATTGATCACTCAATTCCTTATAATTCCACAAACAATATACATATCAATATCATGCAATTTCCAGTCAATTTCCAATAAATTTATAGTTCAAGAATCACATTCATATATTCAAGAAATATATCAATTTCAAAGAGATAGGGATAGAGAATTGTGATACATTCGTTTATACTGGTTCAGCCACAATAAAAGGGCCTATATCCAGTTTGACTTAGCACACCACTAAATCAGTTTTCACTATAGAATTGCAATTACAAACACCATACACATTCAATCCTAAAGAAAGTCTTACTAACAAACAAAAGGTTTCTCTCTTGCACCCCAAAAGAGCATGTTCAACCGTGACACCCCGCCACTCGAACAACAACCTTACTTATGACACTCCATCACAAGATTTCACAAACAATCTCACAGAACACCCCTGTTCTTGAGATATTACACAAAATCTCTATGAACACCCTATTCGATGAGATTTCACAAATCAAAACAAATATGAAAGGATTCGAGTTTGGAAAGAATGCACCTGATTGTGAGTGTAAACTCTAATATTCAGCACGAAATTATCCTTCAAAGTAGTTATCCATCATGCATAAGTTCTTGAGATGTGCAGACAATTCTGGAAAATAGCACCTTTTCTTGAAGAGTTTTTCTACAAATCTTGATTCATTTTCTCTAAGATTTTTCAGTGTATTAACTTCTAAAAATGAAAACTCTATTATGCTCTCTCTTTTCTTTTTTTTTTAAACAGTTTTTCAACAGTATTTAAACTCCCAAAGTTGGTTAAGAGTTGGTTAAAACAGTTGGAAAAACGTCCAGAATTCTGTAGTTGTTGTGGGTAATCGATTACTTACTTGGGTAATCGATTACTCCAAAGCGTAAGTTTCTCAGAATCTTTATTTTATATCAGGTAATCGATTACTGCCATCAGGTAATCAATTATTCCAGTCCTGATTGTGAATTCAGTCAGTTTTCAGCTTTGAGTCAGCTTGAGGTTCATTACCAACTGAAGTAATCGATTAAACCAGAGGCAAATCCTTACTTAGTTGAGTAATTTAGTTACCAAGCTAATCAACTTGAAAACATAAACATGAACTTATCTTTGAATGATTTAGCATTCAATCAATCAATCAAAGCAAGCAATTATCAACAACACACATTGCCTAAATCTAAAACAACCAATACAAGTGCCACATCTATTTAAACTTGTTTGGAACCGCAAAAAGCATTTGAAAGATAAAACTCTTAATATCTGCAACAAAACCAAAACACTTATAACTTGAGAGACTTGAGAGGTTTGATCTCCTTTGAAGTCCAACAACTTAGTCATTGTATTGTTTCTTTTCTTGGTGATTTTCTGTCACTGGAATTGTCATGTGGTTGGGCCTATTCACCCTGTTTTTCTTTTCTTTTTCAAATCATGCAACTTTGTTTGGGTTGGAATACCCTTTTACACCCTTTTAATATATATATTTTTTTAGCAAAAAGAAAAATTAGTTAACTTCATACTAATGAAAGGACCTATTATAACAATGATAAAAGTTTAATGATTAATTAGAAAAAAATAAAAATTTATGGTACCTATTTACACAAGGATAAAAGTTTGAGGTAATTATATACTATTTTCCCTTAAATAAAATATTTACAGGCATAAACAAGAAGTTATTTTTAATTTATTACCACACAAATCTTATCTAATTTCCTCTAAGCTATATCCTCTATTTCCTCTATGACTCTATCTACATCCAACAAATATTATCTTATTTTACGAATATTATTATTCATTTATCTTACGAAATTTGTTTCATCCCAATATCTTAATGCTATATATAATAGTTCATTCCTTGCTATTATCACGACCCTTACTGAAATTTTAGTAATGCTCCATTACTTTAATTTTTCTAGATTCCGCTAAAATCAAACTCATAAATAATATAATCCCAAAATCCTCCAATTTAAATATAAATGAATCCTAACAATTTTTTTTTATCTTAATTTAATTCAACATAAACTAATCATAATTTAAATTGACTATCAAACAAACCTTGTTATTCTTTCATCTCACAATATAACTAAGAATCAAATCTAAACTAATCTAAATCCAAAGACTTTCAAATCAAATTATGCAGATGATTTAATCTGATTAAATCATAACAAAATCCTTCTCGTAAAACTGAAAAATAATAAGATATATATTTTTCATATCACATAATCTAATGAAAATTTAATCCTAAATTTCAAATTCAAATTTTACATATTATTCGGATTCAATTTAAATAAATCTCAATCTAAAAAATTCAAAGTCAAACACACACACATATATATACATACATACATATATATATATATATATATATATATATGTGTATATATATACATGGGAAAATATGTTTTTCGTCCCTATAGTTTCGGTCAACTTTGGTCTCCGTCACTGTACTTTAAATCCTTTGTTTTTTGTCCCTGAACTTTCTAAACCCCCCAAACCATGGTCCCTGCCTGTCAGTGAGATCTGTTGACCAGATGAATTGACTAACAAAAGTTGCATGTCAGCCTCAATAGTGAGTCCTAAATAATTGATTGATCATCTAATTAACTTTTTTTATTAACTTTTAATTATTAAAATAATTCTATTTGCTAAATTAGGGTTTTCACTAAGTAATTTTACCCGATAAAAAACCTAATTTCATAATTATAATTATTTTAATGATTAAAAAATTAATAAAAAAGATTCATTAGATGAGTCAACTATTTGAGGTCCACCATTGAGGCTAACATGTAACTTTTGTTACCCGACTCATCACGTTAATATATCTCACTCGGCCAGGGACCATGGTTTGGGGGTTTTAGAAAGTTCAGGGACAAAAAACAAAGGATTTAAAGTACAAGGACGAAGACCAAGGTTGACCGAACTATAGGGACGAAAAACATATTTTTCCCAATATACACACACACACACATATATATATATATATATATACTTGATTTAAACAAAGAGATCTCAATCTTAAAGATTCAAATCAAATATTATTATTTATTTATTTATATTTCTTCCGTATCTCATTCAAATTTAAATCAATCCAAATCTCAAAATTTCCAATTCAACTATATATTATACTTTTCATCTTTACCCCATCTTACCTTTAATTTAAAATATTATTTTATCATTATCCACATCACACATAACATGGTGAAAATCATCATGATCATATAATTTAATTTAACTATCATATCATTCATCCATGTCATACTTAAATGTCTAACGCACCTCTCAATGTGATGCAATGTGGTGCATGCATGTAGAGCTGGCAACGGGCTGCTTGACTCGGCTTGACCCGATGCATGTAACAGACATTATCGGGTTTGGCTAAAAACCCTAGAAGTTAGTTGGACTTATAAAATAAGTGCCCAAACCCTATATTTTTGCGGGCTTTTGTGGGTAGTCCGATTTTTTACAGGTTTTTACGGACTACCCGACCTTTTGTGGATTTTTGCGGGTAGTGGCCTTTTATCATGTCAGGCTAAAAAACCTGGGAATCATTCGGGTTTCAAAAATAAGTGTTTTGAACACTACATTTTTACGGGCTTTTACAGGTCAGCTCGGTCAGGCTAGCCATTTTACCGGCTCTACATGCATGTATGCAATCTCTATTATACAAAACCCTTTTCACATCAAGACATATAATTTAAATTTTTTTTTCTTAAAAACAATTTCATGTACGAAAATGATTATTTATAGGGTTTTTAACATAACACCCCTCCGCAAATAGTTATAGCTTCTCATATCATGTACAAATTATTGAGGTGGCCAATCCCAATCATTGAATAAGAAGAAAATCGGAGTCATAACAACCTTGCAAGACACTAAACTCCTATGCCGAATCATACTCATTAACTCTTCTATATTAGTTAAACCGAACTTCTCTCATTCTGAAATATAACACCCTTTTTTTTTATAAAATAAACTAATAAATAATTATGGAAAAACTAATATTTAAATAATCCTTAAAATAAAAACATAAATAAAATCTAATCTCTAAACTTTGAATATAATAAAATATAATTATTCAATCTTTCATAAAATCTAATCTCTAATCTCTACACATTGGCCATCATTTCTCAAATTGGGTTATTTAGATAGATTTATTCTTTGCACAATAATATAGAATTCATTGCCACTATTTTTTATATTTACTGGTAAGTTATCCATAATTCACCCACTGAATTGTCAGTGCTAACAAATTCAATAAACGCTCTTCACTCTACATGTATACGTTATTTGTGAGATGGGAGATTGTTTGGGAAAATCCCGAGATATATGAAGATGTAGTGAATAACCATTTCCCAAACCTTAATGCTTGTACAAAAAATGTTTCTGTCAAAGGCTTGATATTCTCAAACATTGCTACTCCATTCATACTAGTTTATTTATTGCATGCTATGTAAACTTTGCTTGCTTTAGGATTAGAGTGTATGAATAAGATTCACACCGGAGTACTTACCCTATGATCATAAAGTGATACTCAATATTGCCCTCATCGATGTTCAACTTTTCGTGCTATTAAAATGTCAGACTCTAGCTTTCATAGTTTCGCACTCATTTGTAACAGGTCAGCAAAACATTCATATTTGTATCCATCCAATTCCATCATCTCATATCCCCAACTACAACTTACTCATGGCTTTTTGACCGTACTAGTACGGTTTTTTAAAAAAATTACCCAAAAAATGTTGTTTAAAAACTATTTACCAGGGTGGTGTAGTTTTGGACACGTAATTAGGAAGAGGCGCTAACTTAGTTTGCGCCTCTTGAAGCGCTAACTGGGTTAGCACCACCTGCAATGTTGAAATGCAAAGGAGGAGCTAACTGAGTTAGCGCCTCTTAAGGAGCTAACCCAGTTAGCGCCTCCCTTGCATTTTCATCATTGCAAATGGCGCTAACTCTTTCAGCGCCGTGCGATTCCCTCAGGTTCATATTGCTATTAGTACTATTATTAATATTAATTAATATTATTATTATTAATTACTATTGATAATAATATTAATACTATTAATATATTATTATTACTGATATTATTTTAAAAAAAAATATAATTCTAATAATATTGTTAAAAACAATATGATACAAACACTAATTTAATGATATAAGTTGAAATTCTTGGAAACAATTTTTAGACACATAAAGATGTAACATATTTATGGATCATTTACATTGTCATTCCTATGAACTTGGCCTTGCTGTTCCTCTAGATAACTCGGGCAAATTCGACGATTGTGACCTGCACGATGACAATGAGTACATCTTTGTGAGCTTTGTGACTCTGTCCAGTCCATTTCATTTCTTATGCGTGTAGACTTCGGGCGACCTTTGCCACGCATTGTGGACTCATCCGGAATAATACGGGCGCCATTGTGGACGTGCAAACGAAGTTCCAGAATTAATCAAGCCACTTCTTTTGCGGTCTGGTTTTTTAGGTATGGCTTTATTTGATTTTTTTCAAGTCGAGCATACACTAATATCCGCATTGGTGGAGCGATGGAGACCGGAGACACATACCTTTCACATGCCACAAGGGGAATGCACCATCACCCTTCAAGATGTCAATATGCAACTTGGTTTAAAGGTGGATGGTGAACCAGTTACCGGTGTTACATACGGAAATTGGCAACCTCTACTCCAAGCCTTGTTGGATGTGGCTCCTCCACAGTCGGAAATAAAAGGAGGACGTCTTAAGATGAAATGGCTTAATGATCATTTTGGCGACTTTAATGACCATGCACACGATCATGTTCAAGTTGAACGCTATACTCGGGCGTTCATATTACGTATTATGGGTGGTTTACTATTCTCAGATCACTCGAGTTCATATGTACCTCTGCGATTTTTACCGTTACTAGCCGATTTTGATGAGTGTGGCTCATATAGTTGGGGCTCTGCAGTTCTCAGTTACTTATATAGAGAGTTATGTAAAGCCACCGACTACAATCGGAAGGAGATTGGTGGAGCATGTATACTTCTACAGTTGTGGGCCTGGATGCGTTTCCCATGTATCGCTCCTCAGCCACCGCCTCCAAATCCTCAAAAGCCACTTGGTGAAAGGTGGTAAGGCGGACAGACTTACGACGCCGTCTACAGAGAGATCACATACTATCGAGGCGTGTTCGATAGGATGGAGAATACCGATGTTAGTATTTCTTTACTTCTATATATTTTTATTCAATATTATATTTGGACCAACGATCTGTGTCAAGGCCAATTCCACCTCTGTGTCAATGGGATGAGAGGCTAAATTATATTTGGACCAACGATCTGTGTCAAGGCCAATTCCACCTCCCATCCAATTCTCAGTATACGGTGTGGTACAAAAGACACACCAGACGTTGGATTACCCGAGCATGTGCAAAGACTGGGAACATGGTATCCTTCTCTTTTAATATTTTTATTACTTCATACTAAGGATTATAATGACACATTTGGAGACTAACTTTCAATTTTTTTTTTACATAGGCTGATAACTTGGAGCGTATGTACTACACCTGCACATCAGAAGGGGAAAGTTCATTCTCCTTTGCAAACATGCGCTCAGAAATTAGTCATTGCTTACAGATCTGCCGTGAAATAGATAGAGTAACATATGGGGGATTGTTATATGCCCTCACCTCCGGTAAATGTTACCCCACCAGTGTGTACCCAAACATATGAAACACATCCAACACCCACACGTTGGATTGATCAGTGGCAAGATGCTCCCATCATGTCACCAGCATCTGGCGGGTTCATTTACCAAGGCAGCTCTTCCAGACAACCTGAACCACCAGGCCTTGGATTTAACTTGAATGAAGCATTTGCCGAGGAAGCTAGTGCATCTGAAACTATACTGGAAGAAGGTCAAGGAGACGAGCTAGAACCAAGAAGAAACCCACCTCGAGATGCTAGGAACCGACGTCGTCATTGCATTCTCTCCCCTTTCCCCCCAAATAATTAACTTGTATCCATTACCCCAATCTATATAAATATATTATTACCTACTAATTTTGTTGCAAATTTTAGTTTCACTTATAATTAACGTTTTAATTAAATTATTAAATATTAATTTGACATTACGTAGTATAATTAAGTAAATATAAATTACATTACATAAAAGAATTTATAAAATATAATATCAATTTTATATTTTATTTAATAAATATGTTATATTAAAATTGCTTCTTGAAGGCGCTAAAAGAGTTAGCGCCATTTGCAATGATGAAAATGCAAGGGAGGCGCTAACTGGGTTAGCTCCTTAAGAGGCGCTAACTCAGTTAGCTCCTCCTTTGCATTTTCAACATTTCAGGTGGCGCTAACTCAGTTAGCGCTTCAAGAGGCGCAAACTAAGTTAGCGCCTCTTCCTAATTACGTGTCCAAAACTACACCACCCTGGTAAATAGTTTTTAAACAACATTTTTTGGGTAATTTTTTTAAAAAATCGTACTAGTACGGTCAAAAAGCCACTTACTCATACCACCGAAACTTTGTCATCACTTTGACCAATGAAACTAAACAATATAACCACCATTTCAATAGCAATAATCACGTATGAAATATGTTAATAATTTTTTGCTTCCTCTTTGCCATTGTTTGAATTGTGCATAACTTTCTCTATGAGCCATGTGCATAACATAGGCTACACACTAATTTAATTTAATACAATCTCTTATAAAATAATGTGGTAAATATAATATAATCTATTTTTAAAATAATGTATTAATCAAGTGTCATATGGCATAATATCATTATATTTATCTTCTACCAAAAATTGCCTTTTATTCTTATTTACAATTTTCTATTTACTATTATTTAAATAACTAATATAAATGATATTATACGTTTCTTACAAAAATCAAAAATCCTAAACCCTATATAAAAGAGCTACAAATTGAACAAAGTAATTACTAGTCTTTGCAGGTAAAAATGTGTCGGTCTTTGTCCATGGTAGCTTCTTATATAGGCTTTATGGTTGACCCTGTTAGGCTAGCAATTCTCTTCCAATCAGCGTGATCTTTTTTGCTGGATTTATCTTTAGCTTTAAAGCTCTTTCCTTTTTGGGTTTCATCTGTCTCATGCAATTAATCTGATTGATCTGGGGGATCCTTGATTGCGGTGCACGACCTACTTGTGTGTCTGTTCAATGAACCTGGACTTAGGAGTAAACACTAGGGGGAGTATAGGTCTGAGGTCTGAGAGGTCATTGGACTTTGGCTAGTTGACCTTAAGATCAGCATGGTACGATACATATACCATATGAGATTTAAAATAGATTATATTAAAATATCAAGTTAGCACAATAATGTATACTTTTTATAAATAATTAATTTAATGATATTTAAAATTTTTAAGATAAGATAAATTATAATATATGTTTATTTGAATATGATTAAATTAATAAAATTAAATTAAATAATGTATCTAATCAATTTATTAAATAATATTAGGATGAAATAATTTTATACCCATATAAAAACAAGTCATTCAATAAAAATTCAATAACTCTAACAATAACATATGATTTCAAAACTTAAAATTAAAATTTTATTCTTTTAATTTTTTATTAATCAGTTACAATAATAGTAGATAAATTCAAATAAAAAATTTTAAATGGATTTTTATCCTAATTTCTTTTTTGCTTTTCCACCTTTTTTTTTTTTGATAAGCAAATGATTATATTAAAGGGAGTACAAGGGGTACTCCAACCCATAGAATACAATTACACAGAAAAGAAATCAAAAGGAAAAAAAACCGTAATCCCAATTACACCCACCTATAGCAAAAAATCAAATAACCATATTCCTCTAACTAGAATAAGAAGAAAGAAAGGCACAGTAACCAACCATGTTGACAAGCTAAGCAACACAAGCACGAATCGAAAAATTGCACCCAAAATACAAGTGGCACAGACATATGATAGGGAAACCAATAACACCAACGCCAAGACACCTTATGAAGGACGCAGCCAAGGTAATTAAACAGATGCCAACACACCAACGCCCGTCTCACATATAGAACAGAGAAAAAGATCCATCTTGATTTAGCAGATAACCAATGACCCAGCCACCATCCACCAAATTAAAACAAATCCACAACATACTCATCACTTCCAAAAGACTAAATTACAGATTCAGAAACAAAATTAAGGCAGGACTGGAGATTTGCACACCAAAGAACAAAATGGTACTTGAAATGTGGATCTTTAGCTTTTAACCACCTCCATGACCTCAATTTAATTAGCTCTATAATGTCATTTGGATCCAAATGCTTACTTGAAAAAACAGCATCATTACGGGCAAGCCAAAGTGACCAGATCACCGTCATCCAAATCAAAGACCACCTCAATCTATTACTAGCTTTACACTCAGGAAGAGCCACAAAGTGACTAAAATTTTGTATACCATTGTTATGAAAGACAGAATAAAACCCACTCCACTTCAAGCAAAGCATCCACACATTATAGGCTGTTTCACACTCAAAAAACAAATGAGCAGTTGTTTCAAGGCTATGACTACACCAAACACAACCTCCTGCAGACACATGTAATACCTTCCTTTTAATTAAATTGGATTTAGAAGGATTCCTATCCAGCAAAACAGTCCACACAAAACCAGATACCTTAGCTGGCGCAAGTTTGGACCAAAGAAAATTATGCATTGGAAACAATGCAAAGATATCCTCATTAACAATAGCTTTATATGCAGACCTTACTGAATAAGAACCTTCAGGACTTGCAGACCACCGCCATCTATCTAAAAGGCCTTCAGAGAGCATTACCTGCTGCAAATCAAGGATGAGTTTATCCAACAGATCTATCTCCCACTGAAATAAGTCACGCCTCCAACTCCAATCCCAAGCAAAACCATTATCCTGTCTTATGGCCATGTCAGCAATAGATGAATCTTTATTATTAGCAAGCAAAAAGAGTCTAGGATATCGAATACACAAAGCCTCCCCACCACACCACACATCCTTCCAAAAGATAGTATCACACCCGTTTCCTACCATTTTAAGACATCTACTGGAAAACCAGTCTACAGATAAATTATTACAATACTCAATAGACCATAAATCTGACCACCAGGTAGAACCCTTAACTCGCCCCTCATTCACCTTTATTACTCTCTCACCATAAATAGAAACTAAGACCCTATGCCAAAGACTACCCTTGTCCGTTAACAACCTCCATCTCCACTTTCCCAAAAGGGCAAGATTGAAAGCCCTCAAATCCCGAAAGCCTAAACCCCCATGAACTTTCTCCCTACATACATCTTCCCAAGCTACCCATGAAATTTTTCTTTTCTCCAAAGACCCACCCCAAAGAAAGGAGATAAAAAGAGAATTAAGTTGAGAGACAATACCTTTGGGAGCCTTGAAAAAGGAAAGGAAGAAGATCGGAATGGATTGAAGCACCGAATGAAGAAGGACAATACGACCACCAAAAGACAAAAATTTTCCTTTCCACTTGGACAAACGACACCTCACCTTTTGAATAACCGGACTCCAGGTCTTCAAATTCCTAGGATTAGCACCAATTGGTAGCCCTAAATACACAAAGGGTAAAGACTCCATTTTACAATTTAGGAAAGTAGCAGCAGCATTCAACCACTCTTCATCAATATTAATCCCCACCAACTTACTTTTATGGAAATTAACCTTGAGTCCTGCCACCAACTCAAAAATCTGGAGAATTGCTTTAATGGCCCAAACATTATGAATACATGCATCACCCAAAATAATAGTGTCATCCGCATACTGTAAATGAGATACCAAAACTTGATCACCACCCACCTTGTAACCAGTGAAGAGCTGAGATGAAATAGCTCTATTCATCAAGGAGTTGAAGCCCTCAGCAACGATAAGAAATAGGAAAGGAGCCAAAGGATCACCTTGGCGTACACCACGACCCAAACCAAACTCCCCTGTTGGACTGCCATTAATAAGCACTGAAATTCTAGAAGATCTCAGACACTCCGCCACCCAGCTTCTCCATTTTTCTGGAAAACCCATTCTACCCATCACATATTGCAGAAACTCCCAATTTACAGAGTCGTAAGCCTTCTCAAAATCGACCTTAAAGAGTAAGCTACTCTTTTTCAACCTCTTCATTTCTTCAATAGCCTCATTAACAACCACAATACTGTCAAAAATGGATCTTCCACTAACAAAAGCATACTGACACTCTGAAATCACTCCTCCTATCACCTTTCTTAACCTGTTCGCAAGCAGTTTAGCAATAATTTTATACATAACTCCAATGAGCGAGATTGGGCGATATTCTTCAATCTTTTGAGGACAGTCCGTCTTTGGCACAAGAACAATGAAAGAGTAATTAGATCCAACAACAAATTTACCATTAGAGTGGAATTCACGAATAAAACAGAATATATCTTCTTTCCAGATATGCCAAAAATCTTTTATGAAATTAAAGTTCAACCCATCCGGGCCTGGGCTTTTAGAGCCACCACAATCCCAAACAGCTTCCTTAATTTCTACCTCCGAAAAAGGCACAACCAAACTATTAGCATCCTCCACAGATAAAGACTTAAAAACCACCCCATCTAACCCAGGCCTCTTCCAGGGGTACTCCTGGAAATGTTTCTCAAAAAAACCTTTAACAACATGTTTAATCGAGGATGGGTCAGAGTGCCTAACATTATCAATTTTTAGGCTTCTAATCTCATTCCACAACCTTCTCTTATTAACACAAGCATGGAAGTATTGTGTGTTGGAATCACCAAGCTCCATCCACTTTGGCCGAGATTTTTGGCATACCAAACTTTCTTTCATACTCAAAAGATTATACAATTCTGCTGTAAGATCCTTTCGATGGGTCACTTCCTCCTCCCCCAAACCTGAAGTCTCCCCCTAATATCTAGACAATGAATCGTCTCCTTAATCCCCTTAATTTTACTGTCAAGATCACCAAACACATCCTTGTTCCATTGGCGCGGGCTATTTTTCAAAGACTTGATCTTTTCTTTTAATGCAAAAGCCGCCTTGCCTCCCACATTGATCTCCTTCCATGTTCTAGAAACAAAGTTTGCATATCCTGCATGGAATCGCCAACAGTCCAGAACCCGAAAAGGTTTGGGTCCCCAATTAATAAATTCATGTTTCAACAGTATAGGACAATGATCAGACACACCTCTTTTCAAGCCCCATTGTGAAGTATTTCTCCATTGCTCCAGCCACTAATGAGAGACAAGGAATCTGTCCAACCTACTCATACAAGACCCATCACTCTTATACCACGTGAATTTCCTCCCATGTAGAGGAAGATCCAACAGTTCAGCATTATCAATAAATTCCTGAAACCAAGCTATGTCTTCTCTTCTCCACAAACCAGCTACCCCTTTCCTTTCTGACAAAGATTTAACAGCATTAAAATCTACCCCAAAACACCAAAGACCATCCCCTTTTTGCCGTTTAACTTCTAAGAGTTTCCCCCATAAGGTTTTCTTCCCCGCTAGATCACAGGGAGCATATACATTAATAAGGGTACAAAAAATCTTCTCCACCCCCTACCATCCACTAACACCTAAAAAGTTTGAATCACCAAAAATATCACACACAGAAAAAACAGATTTCCTCCACATAGACAGTAGACCCCCAGAAAGGCCTACTGAAGGTATAAAGCACCACCCGAAATCCTCACCAACACCTATAGCATCACACATACGCTGATCAATTACTTCTTTTTTGGTTTCCTGGATACAAATAAAATCTAACTCCTCTGAAAAAAGTAGATTCTTTATTTCCAATCTCTTGATACGTCCCCCTAACCCCCTTATATTAATGGATGCAATATTCATTAAAAAAACAGGATCACCACTACAACTAACAGAGGGTTGAAATTACCTCTCCTCCGGCCTCCTCCCAATTGCTAGCCTGTCTCTTGTCTCCAGTTCTGATAGCCTTTGTACCATTAAGTCTTCATCATCAACTCCAGAAACCCCCAGCTGTCTTCCTAATCCCCAAACAACATTTGCAATTTCTTCCGGAACTTTTTCTAGCAATGAAGAATGGACAGTAGGATCCATATTTGAAGTCTTCAAATTAACTTTTTCAGCTGGCAATTTTCTTGGTCTCCCCCTCTTCCTACGCGGCTGAGCAACTTTATGTCCAGTGCTGTTATGGCCCAACACTGGGAGCAAAGACCCCCATTTATCCACCACAGTGATCGGCACATTGTACAGAATCGAGTCATCCACCTTTTCTCCAGTTTTTGACACACTCCCAGATCTCTGACTAGGCCCTTCGTTCATAACCTGATTGGAGAAGAAAGGGGAATTTTTAGACTGGCTTGGGGTTGGAACAATATTGTTATCTTGCTCCCCACCTGCCAAATGTTCACTCTCATTGCCCAAATTGTCCCCATATTGAGCCGCGTGAGAACCTGCTACGTCCTGTTGTGCCATTATTACTAAGCCTTCATTATCTTTAGTCACATTAGTTGATCCAACAAGGGTCGTGCATGCTGCAGCCTTTCCACTATCTCTTAATTCAGCACCGTGCACAGCGATTTGGGCTTCCTTCTCCGTAACAAGGCCCATGAGACCAGCAGTCTTGGCATACTCTCCAACTTCAACATCGGGTGCAGCATGTTGGGCGTCCTTCTCCGCTCCGGGCCCACAACTAAAAGGCTGAGACATGGATTGTATAATGGGCACATTGCAGCCACGCATTTCTGTCCTATTCCCACATTGGGCTGCACCTATCTTCCAATGGGCTTCCTCCAAATTATCAACTATTAAATTCCCACCACTAAAAGAGCTGTCACATTTGCTATCAATTCCCAACCGCAAATGATTATCCACAACAGTCTCCGCTAATTTCTCACCAGTTATTGCGTCATCAATTGTTTCCAAACCACCCGCGCCAGGATCAGCATGTAAATCAAATAATCCCTGATATGCGGCCATATCCTCAAATAATTCTGGGCAATCTTTATTCAAATTTTGATCACCTGTGAAACCCAAAAAATCATATGTTGGTTCTCCCAATTCAAATTCAAACGCTTCTGAATTCAGTTCTTCTGAAGAACACTCACTTGACAACTCTGAATAAACCTGAACTTGCTGATTCCTGGGTAATACCTTCCATGGATTAATGAATGGGTCTTCCACCAGACTAATGGAAAAAACCAACTCGTTAATCTTTACTTTAAACCACATGTTGACTGTTTCCATAGATGAAGTTTGTATTATCATGTAAGCCGCATCAAGTCTTGACTTATTCTTAGTACTGGTATCAATGCCGACATACCTTCCCAAGGGGGTTGCAAGAAGCTTAAAGAACTCTTCAGACCAAGCATGCACCGGTATCCCTTGACATTTCAGCCACACATATTTGCTTCTTATTGTGTCATCTTGGCTCCACGGTTGGATTGAAACAAACCAACGAGAGAACATCTCCTCAACTTCACTGACTAATTCCATGATATCCTCACCATCAACAGGTTGAATCAACACCATATCATCCCCCATAGGAGTTTACTTTAATAGACGTTATACCTTCCGCTATAATCTTTTCTTGTAACAAAAACGTCTCATCCACTTGATGTACACGCCCAACACAACCTGTATTCAGCCACTCCATCTCTTTACTCTCTACATGGAATTCCAAACCACTCCAAGTACTATCCAGATTAGGACTTTTAAACTGTTTAGGTTGCCAGTACTGTTTTACCTTTCCCGTAACTGCATCCGCATAGCTCTTGACCCCCATAAGTGGATTTGTTCCATTCCTACCATTGCTATCCCACATTCTCTCTTTACCTGTGTCCTGCTCCTTACCCGTGCCCATCCAAAATTCAGAAGGCCTCTTGTTTCTTTTGAATCTAGATTGGTTAACACGCACCTTATATGATCCAATCCATATATGCTCCCATCTCTTTCCCAGACTATCACCATTCTGTTCATCTGCAAATCTGACAAATCCAAACCTCTTACCCCATTTATCTCTCTTCTTTGGAATAAAAACATCCCGTACCTTTCCCCCCATACTGAAAATACTCTCCACATATTCGTCACCCCATATTCTTCCTGGAAGTTTGTGAAAAAGTAAGCCACATAATCATCAAACCGCTGCACGCGCTTCTTGAAAGATGAATCCTCTGTTGGTCGTATGTCCTTTCTTGTCGTACCCCATTCCGGTCGCGATCCTTTCCTTTTTCTCGTTCTCACCAAAGTCCACTCGTCCTCTCTCTCGCACGCTAGAGCACCTTCCATAACCCCTTTCTCCTCTTTTCCACCTTTTCTTTATCGAATTAAGTTCTTAATATATATTTTTTAATTTCCATCAATTCATTATTACAATTTAAAAGAATGGATTATAAATTTTCCCTTTTAAATTTTTCTCTCAGCTAACTTTTATTTTTTATTATTTCAACCAATTTACCTATTTTAAATATAAAAAGTCTAAATGTTTTATTAAAAATATTAATTTATTTATTTTTTAGTTTACTAATAAAAACTCCGATATTCTTGAACAGGATCATAACTCATAAGTCATAAGCCGTCTTTCATCTCCTATCTCCCTTCACGCCGCCGCTTTGCGTCGCGGACTGCTGCAGCAAGCTGCCGGTAACTTCTCAGATTTCGCTCTCTGTTTTTATTCTCTCTCTGCCCCTTCCCTCTACTTTCCTTAGAGTGCATATGAGGGTTTTCTTAGAATACTCATTACTTTGAACCATACTTTGCCCTAATGTTCATTACTAATCTCTTGTGTTATCAATGAATAGTTCACATTAGAACACTTAGAATGAGGCTTGGGAGTTGGGATGTCGGTTCCGCTTTCCAATAAGAAGCAAGTCACCAAAGCTAAATAAGTTTAAGCACTTGGTGTTGGACCTAAATTCCTAATGGTTCTGATAGTCTCATTAATTTGGTTGTCAAGTGCCACACTTATAATTATGCAGTAGGTTTTCCAGATGAATGTGATACCTTAAAAAAAATTGGCTCTGTTTGAGGGCTAGTACATGCGCAATAGCCTTACCACTTTTGTATATAAAAATTACCTTCTTGTGTTCTGATCTATAATACACGTTACAATCATCGGGAATTTACTATGTAGGAGGAGCATAGGATTAGGAGGAAGGTGTGTAGTGTGTTGACTGGAAAAGTCCTGATATAACCAAAAGTAATCATCCCCATGAGCTTTTTTGAGACACTTTATTAGGTGGTTGATCTGGAGTTTGAATATTAGATTCTTGCTATGACACAGGACATTGTCAAATATAAATCTTCTCAAAAGTTTCTCCATTTCATGATAAACTTATGTTTGGAAGATTTATTTTATTTCATGATGGGTTCAGGGACAGTTTTAGGGAGTGCGGAAGGCAAATGCCTAATTCCATGGCCAAGCTTACTTTGCCATATTAGTTATTAACTTTGCCAAGTCCATCTCATGTCACTCTCTCTATGTCGTGTTTTACTGGTTTCATTATCCTTAATGAGCCACCAAACTGTGTATGCAGTGACATCTAGAAAAGATGGCAGAAGACGATGCAAAGCCTCTCAACTATATTCCAGAGGTTATATTGAAGAAGAGGAAAAGCAGTGAAGCATTGGCCTTGAGAAAAAAGGCGCAATTCCAGCAGAAAATTTTCCAAACCAGGAAAACCAAGGACTTCATCAAAAAGCCTGATGATTTCATTTTTGAATATCGCAACAGGGTAACTCTTTTACCAGTCATTTTGATCATCTAATGACTAATATTGTAATATTCAATTCATGAATTTTGCAATTTTTTTGCTTGTTTTTGCCATAACTAAACTAAATGCGCTTGATTAGTGACTTCTATTATTATTGTCATTATCCATCCATGCATTTGTTTAGGAGCTGGACCTTATTAGAATGAAACGAAGGGTAAAGAGGAAACTACCAGAACTATTGACCCCAAACACCAAGCCCATGATAATCATTCGGATACAGGGGTAGCTGTCTTTGTTTCTTCTCTCAATGATTTGATTGTTTGACTTTGTGAAAAGTTATAACGTTTTTCTTCTCATTCTTTTAGGAAAAAAGACATGCATCCTAAAACCAGAAAGGTCTTATACAGCTTGGGGTTAAGAAGAATATTCAGTGCTGTCTTTGTGAAGCCAAGTGAGGGAGTAATGGCCAAGCTGCAGAGAGTTGAACCATATGTTACCTATGGGTAAGAGATTAATGTTCTTGATTTTATATTTGATGTGTATGAGGTGATTATGATATGATATTAGATGTTAGTGTAAGGGTAGCTTTGTAAACTTTCATATATTTCTTGGTTCAAAGGAGGGTGGGTGGGTTATATAATGTCAGAGATGATTCTCTTATGTTCTCCAGCCACTTCATTTATCATAGCAGTGTAACTGTCTCTCCCATCAAAATTCTAATTGAAACTTTTGTCCAGACTGTCAACTTCAAAAGTTCTGTGTGGTAGTTTGAGGTCTTGAGGTCTACCATCTATATAATATATATGTATAGTTTGATTGGGAATGTTCGTGGCAGAATGAGTTATTTGGAGATAAAGGATTTTATAGCAGATGCCTGCAACTAATTTATTCAGGAAAGGAAATTGCTAAACCTCCTGACTATTGTACCATCTCAACAGATAACAATGTATTTCACTCCTTCTCATGCATATCATCTACTGCATTCCACCCAATCTGTAATGCCCTGCAGTATTCCAATTGGGTGGAATAGCAATGCCCTTCTGAAACCCTTGTTTTGCTATTTTATTGTATCTTTCTTTTGCTGTATATACTACATCCTACCAAAAAAAAAAAAATCACATATCACTTGCTGAGAATTATTCTTAATTTGTGAGAATCTCTTCTTTTGAAGATATCCAAATCTTAAAAGCATAAAGGAGCTAATTTACAAGAAGGGACATGCAAAAATAGATAAGCAAAAAGTTCCTTTGACGGATAATAACATTATTGAGCAGGTAATACAGGCGTTACTGGATTCCTGGTTTTTCTTTTGACTCTCCTTATAATTGCATTTGTGATTCTTCCACTTTTTGCCATGCAGGAATTAGGAAAGTTTGGTACTGTATGCATAGAAGACATGGTACATCAAATTGATAATGTCGGTCCACACTTTAAGGAAGTTGTTAGATTTTTGTGGCCCTTTGAACTCAACAAGCCAGCAGAAGGATTGAAAGGATCAAAATCCCTGTACAAGGATGGGGGAGACACAGGGAATCGTGAGGAACTCATCAACGAACTAATCAACAAAATGAATTAATTTATGATTATGCAGTATCAAAATTTTTGTTTTATAATGTCCCTAGTATAATTCTTGGTGCGAGTATCTCATTTCAAAGTTGTTACCCGTTGTTTACCAAAAAAAGGTACTTGTCTTTGCACTTTCATTTATTGCCATTATTTTGTTTCCCCCATTTTTGGGTTCAAAGTAGGAATCAATGCTGACATGGGTCTTGGAGGAAGTAGCATAAGGTTTTACGGGGAGGGAAATGGGGTGGGTTGTGTGTATTGCAGGGCTTGAAAATTGAAATCATGCTCATCAGCTCATGCTGTTTTTTCAGTAGAAGTTTCCATTACAAGAGGACAGAATTGTGTTAGTGATGATATCTGAATATATTAAGAAAAGTATTAATCTGATTGTGTCAATTATTTATTAACCTAATTTACGTAAAATACTAAATCTACACAACTATGCAAGGGTTTAATGAAACTTTCTTGTCTCCATAGAGTGTGATTTTAGTGTTGGTGAATGTTGACAACGAGATGGTGGACCCCCCGGGCAAGGTCTGCTTGAAATCATATAAAAAGTACAGTTAAAATTGAAAGTTTGTGCCATCACAACCAGATGCTTTAGGAATCACGACGGCTGCTGAAGAATGCATCCTAGTTTATTATATATTGTATGATGTATTTGTATCTCTCAATAGAAAAAATATATAATTAAAACAAAAAAATTGATGTAACCTGAATAAATCAGATTTAATTTAAAATAAAATATATTAAATAATTAAATCATACAGTAAGAAAGAAAGATTAAATTAAATAACTCTACCAACTTAAAATCTAATTCAACCCTCAAATATTCTTATACGCAACTTTGTCATAGAAAGTAATATTGGAATAGTTCAGTAAATAAGGATAATAATATGGTCTAGCATGGTCAATTTACGGGTTGGATGGGTTGACTCAAATTTAAAAAATTATAAAAAAAAATTGTAACCAATCAATATTAGGATGGATCAAACAGGTTAATGGGCTAAACGGATTGACCCATCAAAAAAATTGAAAAAACGAGCCGAACGGTCTAAACGGGTCGATTCAATCCATATTTTCACCACCCTTTTTCTCAAGGGATTTGATTTTTACACATTCTATTTTTAATCTCACACATCCCAACCCTTTCTTCTTTTTTATTCCTAGACTACCCTTTTTAGTTTAAGCCATCCTTCATCTCTCTCCCCCTCCCCAATACCACCCTCTTCACACCTTCAGCTTGAAAAATACAGATCCGAGAGGGACCCATCACCGCCGCCTTTATCACTGCCAACACTTTCATCTATCTTCAACCTTCCTCCTTCTTGGATCCCCTTATTCCCTCATCGACAAAGGTCTGGTTAAATTCCACCTCATCCTCAAGTTTAGTGTTTTCTTCAATTGATTAATTCATTCAATTAACAAGTCCTTTACTTAAATCACAACATAAGGATCTGAAGCGGTTCTTTTTTTTGGCCTTCTACCTTATTTGGAGAACCTCACCTTGTCTACAATGATATATTTTCTCTAGAAAGAGGTTCAGTTGAAAACCGTAATGGGAAGCTTCGAATTTGCTTCCATGGTCGCTTCCATTCTTGCTTTATCTCATGGGAATTGACATATTAAAAAAATATTTTGAGAAATAAAAAAAGAATGTGTAGGATTAAAAAAAAGGTCTTTTAATTATGATCAACTATGGGTCTTAGACAAGGTGATCCATTATCACCCTATCTTTTTGTTTTAATTATGGAGAGGCTTGCTTTGAGGATCCATCAAGAGGTAGAAACAGGTAATTGGCTTCCTATCAAAATTTCTAAAAATGGTCCATGCATCTCTCACCTGTTTTTTTGCAGATAACATCCTTCTGTTTGTCAAAGGTAAGGTTGCTCAGGTTCGCCTTATGAATGATATTCTGAATTCTTTTTTGTAAGGCTTCAGGCCTTAAGGTTAATTTAGAGAAACCCAAAGCCTATACGTCTAAAATAGTTAGGCAGATCAAGAAAGATAAAGTTCACTTCAATATCAGATATTAAGTTTACTAATGACTTGGGTAAGTATTTGGGGTTTGTGGTCAAGCTAGGAAAACGCACAACTAATGATTTTCATTTTATTGTTGACAATATCTCTACCAAGCTTGCCTCCTGGAAGAAAAATCTTCTAAACAAGGAAGGGAAGCTTACTCTGGTCAAGTCAATTTTAACCACAATTCATCTTTACCAAATGCAAATTCAATGGTTGCCTGATTCTATCTGTAATAAAATTGACAGCATAGATAGAGATTTTATATGGAGCAATAATGAATGGAAGGGGATTCACTTGGTCAGTTGGAAGAAAATAACCAGAAACAAGAGATTTGGGGGATTGGGAGTCAGGTCTGCTAGAGACCAAAATATATCCCTTCTAGGAAAAACTAGTTTGGGACATGACCAATAAAGAGGATAAGCTTTGGGTGAAAATACTCCAAGATAAATATGATATTAAAAACCCCTTATATTTACTGTCATTCCAAACCTGGATCTAATGTGCGGAATTCTATGACTAAAGCTAAAAACAAATTATCCTCTGGTTATGAATTTAGAGTGGGAAATGGTCTAACATTTTTTTTCTTTTATCCTTGGCTACAGGGTAAATAGATTTGCAACATGGCTGACTATGTGAATATCCACGACATTAATCTTACAATTAAGGATGTCTGGGAGGACAACAAGTGGCAACTCAATAGACTTGCAATAATTTTTTCAGAAGATTTAATACAGATTATTGAGCAGCAGAAATTCTATCTAAATAACTCTGTGCAGGACAAATTAATATGGAAAGACTCAAATAATGGAAAAAACACAGCAGCATGAGGATACAAATGGATCACATATTACACCCATACAAATCAAGAAGAACAAGACTGGAATTGGATTTGGAGGTTAACCTTACCTGAAAAATAAAGTTCTTTTTATGGCAACTTATGCATCTATCTATTCCAGTTAATGCTATCAGAGCTTCAAGAGGCTTAGCAGGAAACTCAAATTGCACTTACTGCAATGATAATCAACCAGAAACATTTAGTCACTGCTTCAGAGAATGCATTCATGTTAAACAGTTCTGGCAGGCAGTATGGATTCAGATATCTTACCAAATGAGTTCTGAAGAATTCAAGCAATGGGTCCATCAAAATACCCTTGCTCAACCCATAACCTTACCTGCAGCTCTTTGGATTCTGTGGAAAAATAGAAATAGAATTGTTATTGGTGGATTAGATAAACCAACAAATTTTGTTCTTTTACAACAGCTCATAAACTTAACAATGGAAATTCATGAGAATTTACAAATTAAAGACAACGGTACCTCAACAGAGAAGTATATTAGTTGGCAAGCTCCTCCATATCATTATATAACTCTCAACACAGACGGAAGTGCGATTGGGAACCCTGATTTGGCTGGCTATGGATGGATATTCCGAGACTCTCTGGGACATTGGATTACAGGATATCATGGTCATAGTGGGTTTTCAGACATTACCAAAGCGGAAATTTTGGGTATTTTACAAGGACTGAAAATAGCTTCGGAAAGGAAATTCCGAAACCTAATCTGCTACACTGATTCAATGTATTCAATACACTTAATTAAGAACGAAGACATATCTTACCATCGTGATGCACCGGAGATTGCAGAGATCCGTGACCTCCTCGCCCATGATTGGAGAGTTGATCTTCGTCATACCCTCAGAGAAGGGAACGTTTGCGCAGACTTGCTAGTGAAAAGAGGAGCCCGTGATACAACCTCGTTCAGATTGCTTCCTGATCCTCCCTACGATTTGCAGCTCCATCTTCTCTCTGATTCTAGGGGTGTAGCATTCCGGAGAAGTTAGGGCTTTCTTCTGTGCTATGCTTCTCTTGTTTCTTTTGTTCTTTTTGTTGTTCTTTTATTTGTTTCTTTTCACTTCTATTAAAGGTATTTTGGGAAATAGAAAATAAAAAGGGTGTGTACTGTGTAGGATTAAAAATGATTGTGTAAAAATCATCATCTTTTTCAATTGATTATATGGGTCGAATTATATGTATTGTTAGGTTGAGTATCATTAATCTAACCCATTTAAATAAGGGGTTGCTTTTAGCACCTTTTTTGCTATTCACACCCCTACTCCATTCTTAAACATGCCCCCATGCTCTAAAACCAGCAGCCCCACCCCGTTCCCACTCCCCTTCCAACCCCCCATTCCCACTCCCCTTCCCGTCCCGTCCCCTCCGACTCCAATTATTTTTTTAGTTTTTGGGTTCAAAGCAGAATAGCAAATAATACCATCAAGCTAGAAATTGATGGAAGCATAGGTTAGCATAGTTGGTGCTCATTTATCTGAAGATGACATTAAACTGTATAATAATAATAATCGGCACCTCCAAAGGGTAGAATCCAAAATACCTCTTGATCCTCCGAGCTCCTTTGGGTATGAAAAGTAGGGGTGGTACCTACGTAAACACTCAACCCAGAAGGTGAGTAAGTGTTTTTACAAAGTTTTGGTAAATAGAGAAAATAGTGTACCTGGTATGGGTTGTATGCATGTATTTATAGGGCATTGTGGCAGTGCAAGGAAAGTTCTATGAGTTAGTGGAGCGTTGTCCCATCATCATGAATCTGATTCGGTGGCACCAGGTGTATTCTCCAATATCGATAGGACGTGTGTGGTCTTTGAAGGTAGCCAGGTATAAAATGAGGAGGGGTTAATATGCATGTTGATCCAACCTGGGATGCTATGTAGGCACTCGGATAGGTGTCCCTCTCGGATTAGCGAAGGTGTCCGGCTCAAGGATCAAAACATGTTGTCACACTTCCCCGTCTCCCTTGTCATAATTTGCCACCTCAATTAAAAAAGCCAAGTCAGCTTCCCAATTAATCTGACAACTAATCATGTCTCCCTATTCACAATCCTTATATGCTAATTATGCCATCTCGTGATATGTTTTTCTTTTGGTTTTACAGTCTACAGTTCATAACCCATATAAATGACCAGTGTTTAATTTACTGAACATGTTGGTCTTTCCTGCACAACTATCATGCCTTGCTTCTCCTGCACTTTTGTGTTTTTCCCTATTAACCCAATCTAGAACAAGTTTTGTATGGTTTAGTTCTTTTTTTCTCTGTTTTGGTCTCAATTTAGTTTTTTTCGTGTGCAATTACAATTTTGTGTTGTTTCAGTAGCTAGACACCTGGACTTTGAAAGAGAACTCCATATAATAGCATGATCCAAGCATTAAGAACATCAGGTAGACACCAGTGGTTGTAATCCATGTCCCTAAGCCCACCTGTGACAATGTAGTAATATTAAGTAGATATACAAGCTTTGACATAGCTCCTAGAACTTCCTTTAATACCAACTTTGTTGTGTATGGACCTCCTGAATACTTGAATCCAAACACTTACAAAATTTGCTTCTCACAATTTACCCTTAAGCCCTGACTGTTATAATTTAAATAAAATGAATTCCAATTCTACAATGTTCATTTTTTTCTTTTATAATTTGTATGATCTTATTCTATTTTTATTTTTATTTTTTTGAAATAATGAAAACACACCCTTCTGTAAATATATTCTAAGAGAAAGGTAACTTTGACCTTTTTTCCTGTATGTTTCAACCTTCTTGAACTCATTGATGGAATTATAAGTCATTCAATAAATTATACATAGGTGTGAAAAGACAAAAACAAACTGCAAACTGTAACTATAAAAAATAAACATGCAAAAAGTCAGCCTAGCAAGTGTATAATCATTAATTCTTCTACCAATCAACGAGTACCTAGTGTATAAAGCATATAAAGTGTATACGACAACAAGTTTTGCATGATACAACAAGTTTTGCATTGTCTATTATAAATACTTTCCTTACCTTGTCCAATATGTCTCCTACCCTCATTATTTTAATTGTCAGATTGATTCTGAGTGGGTGTAGATCTTATTAGTGACTTGGACAAATGCTTTTACCACGATTTTGATGAGGTGTGACATATATTCCAGTTGACTTATCCTAGGTGGACCGAGGTGAGTCTCGACCTAGTGCGGAACATACACTGCAAGGAAATTGGTTTTTAGCGACGGCCAACAGTTGCCGCCGCTACAAGGGATAAACCGTCGCTATTTCATAATAAACGACGGCTTAGCATCGTCCCACGCGCCGTCGCTAAAACCCTCGTCGTTAATGCAGTAGTGACGACGTTTTACGGGTGACGCTGCTTAGCAACGACCGGGCCTAGTTCCATGGCCGTCACAACATAGTGTCTTCGTAGGCCGTCGCAAGCTGACACGCTGTAGTGACGGCTGTGGCCGTCGAAAATGGTAGCGACGACTGAAATCATCGCAAAGTCTATTTAACTATAGCGCCAGCTCTTTAGCGTCAGCCTGACGGTCGCTAATTTTTTGATTTTGTATATTTTTAAAAATATAATTTTGTAAATTAAAATGATATAAAAATATGTGGTCAATATAAAATAAGATTATTGTTAATTTGGATTTTATGTATTAAGGCCCGAAAAAGTAGTACATATTAGTATTAATATACTTATACATTGTTTTCATCTTCTTGATCTTCATCATCTTCTTCATCTTCATTGTCGTCTCGCCCCTCTTCTTCACCCTCATTTGATGGGATGTCTTTATTCTCAAATTCATCATCTTCAACCATTGATTCAGGGATAGGTTGAATTATTTGTTCATATTGATTCTCAGCTAAGCCCGACAATTATGTAATGTCTACAACTAATAAAACAGTTGAAGTGTCATCAGCTTGATAAGGCACTTCATCCTCCACCCCATCAACTTCAACATGACCCCTTGGTTTTGTTTTGATTACCACAATCCAATCTCGTAAAGTCTTTACATAATTCTGGATAAGGGACATAATACACTTGTCTTGCTTTTTGTGCAAGAATGAATGGATCATAACGATTATACCTTCTACTCTTCTTTACCTCTATGATGTTGTATTGTGGTTGAGCTCTCATGCCACTATTTCTGGTTGGATCAAACCATTCACAATAGAAAAAAAGAATCATGTTACTCAAACCAAGATACTACAATTCATACATATGATGGATGATTCCGTAAAAGTCATCTTCACCGCCATCGGTAAGTCCTTTTAAATGCACCCCCACAATTTGTGGTCTTTTTACCCTCACACAATTCCTTTGTCTAAAATATGTAGCCATTAACAAAGTATGTACTCCATGATTTTGCTTTAGAGTTTGGTCCCCAAGCTAATGATTTAACTTCATTGTTGGTCACCCTATTTCGCTCATCACAAACCTAATCATAAGAACCATTTAAGATTGAAATCTTATTATTGAGTAACCCATACAAGAAAAGTGGATGATCAAACTTACATAGTTCCTAAACCATGTTGGAAAGTCTGCATGTATTTGAGCAGAAGAATCATGATCATCGATCGAGTGAAATTGTAAGAATAAACTGAAATGGAACAAATAATTAATAACTCATTCATTCATACACCATAAACCCTAAAAAAATAAAATCATTACCACTTAATCAAGGTATGGTTTAATCTCATTGCAGTTGATTAGTATATGTACATGAGCTGATTTCCATTCATCATCACTTAATCAGTGATCACTAGAAATTCCTGCAGGGCGTCCTGACTTGTTCAACATTGACAATGTGGAATTTCCGCATTGAAGTCCAGTTTGAGGATCATTCCTCAACCTAGTGTTTGGAAACAAACTTACGCTTTGAACATAGTGCGAACAAAAGTATGTGGTTTCCTGGTATAAGTGGGATGAGCATATTGAGCCTTCCACCCTAGCCAAATTACCTACTGATCATTTTGCATCTCCCATCATTCTAAAAAACCAAAAATTGTTACTTGACTTAGATTAAAAACAAAATAACTAATAAAGTCTTATTAACTAACCTTTCAAATGGATACATTAACAGATATTGAACTGGACCCCCCAAGTCTTGCTTCCATAGGAAGATGAATAGGTAGGTGCTCCATTGAATCAAAGAATCCCGGTGGAAAAATCCTTTCCAATTTGCATAGAATGATTGGTATATTTTGTTCCAAGATAACCACATCATTCATCTTTAATGTATTACAACATAAATCTTTGAAGAATCAACTTAATTCAGCAATTGGTTTCCACACACAATCTGGCAATGATCGAAATGCAAGTAAACACTCCATGAATACACGACTTTTCATCCCATGCACTGTACCCCTGCTGATATTTGCACATTTTGCAAGATTTGAGGCATAGCCATCCGACATTTTCAATTTTGAAATCCATTTACAAACCAGTTTTGCATCTTTTGGTTCTAAAGTGTAGTTTGCCTTTGGTTTTCCCAACTTTCCATTACCCAAGTCAATCAACTTTAAGTCACCCCACGCATAGAACACAGACACATCCATCCTGCCTTTACATTGTCCTTGGTTTTACCAGTAACATTCATGACAGTGTAAAAGACATTATAGAAGAAATTTTTCTCTATATGCATGACATCAAGATTATGCCTTAACAAGTTGTTCTTCCAATATAGAAGATCCCAAAATATACTGCGTTTAACCTAATTATAAAACCGCCCATACCCTGGCAGTTTAGAACAATTATCATATGTCACCTTTGGAAACTCTTGCACAAATTCCTAAATTTGAGGCCCTGTCAACATACAAGGTGGTCCATCAGGCTCAACCCTATTTCTCGCAAACCTTCTTTTACTCCTTCTGAAGGGGTGATTAGTTTGCAAGAATCTACGATAACAATCAAACTATGAGTTTTTTCCACCATGCTGCAAAGTGAAAGCTTTTGTGTGTTACATACAGTAAGGACGTGCTAATTTATCCTTTGTTTGCCAACCAGATAACATTTCATATACCGAAAAATCATTGATAGTCCACATCGGACATGCACGCATGACAAAGTTTTGTTTCGTGGAAATATCATACGTCAAAACACCATATCTCCACAACCGTTGGAGATCATCAATAAAATGTTGTAGAAACACATCTATGTTTGATTTTGGGTTAGTTGGATCGGGTATTAGACAAATCAAAAACATATATGGCTTATTCATGCACATTTCTGGGCGGAGATTATATGTTGTAACAATTATAGGTCAACATGAATACGGTGAATTCGAAGCTTGAATGTAAAGTGTAAGCCCATCAGAACATAACCCCAATCTTACATTTCTTGGCTCATTTGCAAAATCCGGATACACATTATCAAAATGTTTCCATGCTTCCTCGTTCGATGGATGAAGCAATAAACCAGAATCATTCTTGTTCTCATGATGCCATCGCTTATGTGCAGCAGACTCTAATGATGCATACAATCGCTGCAACCTTGGAATAATTGGCAAATAGAACATCCTCTTCACCGAAACATCTTTGTACCTTCCCATCCCAACCTTACGAGGAACAAATCTCGGAGCATTATAAAACTTGCATTCGGTTAAATGTTTAGCATCCTTGTAGTACAACATGCACCCATTTCTACAACAATCAATTTTTTCAGCCTTCAAACCTTACTTAGACACCAATTTCTTCGCTTGATAATAGTTTTTTGGAATGTTGTTAGGTTTTGGAGCTACATCAACTAGCATTTTCATAAAATAATCCAAACACTTTTCAGTAATATGTCAATTAGTTCTAGATGCTAATAGCCTCACAACTATCGATAACATAGATTCAATTGCTCCATCATAAATTGGTTGATTTGCAGATAGTAACATATCATAAAACTGTTGCGCATCTAGATTAGGTGGCTCATGGTCATTATCATGTGGTTCATCACGTATAGGCCTAAATGCGTCATACACCATCAGAGTCACTAAGGCAAACTGAGGTTCATAATTCATATATTCAACACTATTATTTTCATCGTCCCCAACTCAACATTATTAGACCATTCTTCTCCATGTTCAGTCCATACCCAATAGTTTGGTTTAAATCCAAACTTCAACATATGAGCTCTAACTAATGGTGGTATTAGAATCTTCTCACAATTACAATTCACACATGGACACCTAATCTCTCATTCAGACATAAACGAAGTTTGTCCCATAACATTCTTAACAAATTTCGAAACCCCCATCGATGTACTCATAACTCAATCTCTTAGAAGAATCAATCCTATTATACATCCATCTACGATCCATTTGTCTATAATTCAACAACTATATAAATTCAGCGTAACAGTTTCACATATCACAACACAAACACATGCACAGTTCTATATTATCAGCACACAACCAACACCCTTCATAAGGTCTCACCTATTGAGCTCAGCTCTCCACTAACAAACAACAAACAATACAAACACATGCAAAATTTTATATTATCAGCACACAACCAACACCTTTCATAGGGTCTCACCTAGTGGGTCCAAATGGGTCGCTCAGCTCGGTACATTGCATAAGTCTCCCAAGTTATGAGCTTATAAAAGTGAAGTAGCTTGATAATATAGAACGAAATAGGGGTGTTTACGTGTCGATTTGATCAGTTTCTGTAGGAAAAATAAATCCGAACCGAATAAAAATATTCAGTTCGGATCGGATCGAATTTTTCAATTTTTCTGCAAGTGACTTGAACCAAACCAAACCAACCAAGGACGAGTTGGTTCGGTTCGGTTCAATCGGATCATGAATTTTATCATCCCAATACAATCAAAGTTATTTTTCAATTTTTTAGCAAATAATAGAAAAATTCATTTAAGAAAAAGATAATCTATGATAAAACCTCATGTTTATATTTAATTTCTCTTCTATAATAGAAAATTATGTTGATGTTTAATCTCTCATCTCTTCCAATTTTTCACTTTAGTATAGTTTTTTTTATTTAATGGTTGTTCGATCCGGGTAATGGGTCTAATGTCTTTAATCTGTTACCCGAACCAATCATTGTCATGTTTGATTGGTTCGGTTCGGGTCCAACCCGATTGAGCTAAAAAAATCCAATCCAATCAGTTTGGTTCAATTTGGTTTATCAGATTCATCAAATTGAACTAAACCAATAAACATCCCTAGATCGAAAACACCTCGGTCTGTCATGACATATTAAATGTTATATGAGTGGGCTTGGATGGGTCTAGGCCCGGTACGGTATATATTAGATATTGGGTATTTTAAATTTTTTTAATTTTGGTCTCAACATATTTTGAAAATGAAACCTTATATCAATGTAGGATTTTTAAAAAAGTCTAAGAGTGTGCTTGACAAAACTAGCTAATAAACTACTTGGGTGGTGTCTACGGTGAGTTAGCAAAATAATGTACCACCGGTGATACACAACTCTTTGACCATTAGATATATTCATTTAATATTGGACGGTTGAGATAAGTGACCGGTTACCTGAACTTCTAAAAGTGAGCTTTTAGACTCTAAAGTTATAATAATTTGTTGGTGATCCTCTCGGGGTTGCAATTTATTTCCAGACATAAACCCACAGAAGCTAGAATTTTTTGGCTTGAAACACAAACCCCAATTTCTATTCCTCTTCGGTGCTGAGCTTGAAACACAAACCCCAAAATCTTTCTTGTCTGCTTCATTTTCATCACTCATTCTTCATCCCCTATACACATGTATGCATCCAGAATTTCAGAAAAAAAAAAAACTACACATACACATCATCTCAGAAAAAATCATACAAGGAGCAACAAAACCCAAACACCGTCGCACCTCCACCTGCACAACTCAGAACCACCATTGAACCAAACCCAGCCCCTCAGACCAAATCCATGCTTCACTGCAACCACCGTCTCCACCCACGTCCAGCCGTCCTCGTTGCCATTAAAGTGTCGGTGTCACGAAGCCATGGCCGCATTCCCCCTATCGTGCGCCACCGCTAGCCGGAGAACGCAGCGAAACAAGACGCCACTGCGTCATCTCCCCTGCCGTCACAAGCTAGCTGCCTATAATGTTACATGAAACCATGCCTTGTGTAAAATGCAAAGTGCGATTGCAGAATCCACTTTTTAATTTTAATGTTAGGGATTTGGGTGAGAACTGAAAATGGTTACTTCTAGTAAAACAATGCAGTTTATCCTTTTATAAATAGTTGAACTAAGTTGCAATTTTTAAAAATTTATTAATCCATTATTATATTATTATTTTAAATAATATCGGTCAATATTACTAGTTATTCCAGGTAAATATTTGTGCTGCACCGGTGAGTCACAGTTTAAGTAACCCACGGTAGCAGCCACCAACTACTTGTTAGTTGATAAGTTCCTAACTTATAAGCTTCGAGCTAATAAGTTAGCTTATTGAATTAGAGATGTTTGGTAGAATTAACTGATAAACTAGTTGGTAAATGTAAAATGACATAAAAGTCATGACTACGTAAGTTTTATAATATAAATTCTATTTTTGTTTCCTAGAAAAAATATATTATTATGTAATTATAATTTTAATTTTTTAAAAAAATAATTAATTTTTTATTAAATTTTTTAGTGATAAAACATTTAATTAAAAATTATAATAAATAGTGAAATTGATAAAAATATGTAGTATAATATAAAAATAATTTCATAAAATAGTAAAAAGAAAATAATAATTTAATTAATTCATAATTTTTTAAATTACTTATTAAATAAGTAATAATAGGTAAAAAGAAATTAAAAGGTTTTTACCATTAAAATTGAAAATAGATAATAATAGGTAAAAAGAAATTAAGGATAATAAGGGAAATGTATTAAAATATAAGGGAAAGTGATGAAAGAAAATTAAATAAGCTACAAGCTACCTAAAGTCTACCTAAAGTAGCTTGTAGCTGAGTGTGTTTGGTAAGGTCAATAAGCTAACCACTAGCTTATAAGCTAGTTTGACCAACACAAAAGTGTTTGGTAAGGTACCTCAAAGTAACTTATTTTAAGAGCTTCTAACTTATAAGCTACAAGCTATTTCACTTACTTCTAGTTTGTAGGTTATTTAATTTTCTTTCATCACTATCCCTTATATTTTAATACATTTCCCTTATTATCCTTAATTTATTTTTACATATTTTTATCTATTTTTATCTATTTTCAATTTTAATGACAAAAACCTTTCAATTTCTTTTTACCTATTATTACTTATATAATAAGTAATTTAAAAAAATTCGAATTAATTAAATTATTATTTTCTTTTTACTATTTTATGAAATTGTTTTTATATTATACTATTTATTTTATCAATTTCACTATTTATTTTAATTTTTAATTAAATATTTTATCATTAAAAGGTTTAATGAGAATGTAATTATTTGTTAAAAAACTAAAATCATAATTACATAATAATATATTTTTTTGTCTAGAATACAAAAATAGAGTTTATATAATAAAAATGACGTATTTTTATTCTTTTATCATTTTACATTTATCAACTAGTTTATCAGCTAGCAGTTAGCTTATAAGTTAGAAGCTAGCTTATAAGCTAGTTTTAACAAAAACACCCTATTATATAAGCTAGAAGCTCCTAAAATAAGTTATTTTAAGGTACCTTATCAAACACTTTTATATTAATCAAACTAACGGATAAACTAATTAAATAAACTAATAACTAATTTATCAAATTAAGATCAACGGTATAGAATTTTCTTTTGATAGTCTTATTTATTTATTTAATACCTTGTTAATCGTAGTAAAATGCATTTATCCTCGGTCGTTGGTCCTCGTGGTGGTTGTTTGGTCCAACGTAGGAATTGTGTTTTCCACGTTAGACAACTCTCTGAATTTTCTTGTGATAGACATTAACGGTGGCAATGTCCTTTTCAAACTTGAAAAACGTGACGAATTAGAGTCCAAAATTAGCAGGAACCGAATATCCTTGTTTACATTCACTCCAGGTTTGGTTTGATAGTGAAAAGTGGCGAAACTTAAATTTAAGCCTCTTAACATAATTATTTTTAGCGTTTGATCACACCTTTAAATACATTGTTAATACTTCCGTTTCAAATCAAATCAATTACACTTGGGCACTTAGTTTTTTTTAATGCTTATTGATGCCCCGAGCAATAGACCTATTTTTTATTTCAGTAAACTAGTATATTTGTCCTTTATTTTTTATTTTTGTAGGGTGATGCAATTGAGTTCTTAATAAATAGAAAATATTAATATAGTCCATGACTTCTTATTTTTTCTATCACTATAGTCCAATTGTGTGTTCCTCGTTAATTTTTTATGACGTGCCACGTTTAGTGACACTATGACACACTATTTGCCATCAAGATACAAAAATAACATTACATGGGTTGAGATTTTCCAATAAAAAAGGAGATGAATAGAGAAAAAGGGAGAATAGGGAAACATACGATTGTTGGAGTTGAAGTCTTTCAAGCTATAAATTTGACAGAATTACATCATTTTTGTGCCAAAGTAGACACTATAGTGACAAATAGTGTGACATAATGTCACTATACGTGACACGTCGTAAAAAAATTAACGGAAAACATACAGTTGGACTATAATGAAAGAAAAAACAAGAGGTCAAAGACTATATTGAATTTTTCTATTTCTTAAGGACTAAACTGCATGATCCTGAAAATCAAGATTTGATTCTCTAGTTTATTGTATTTCATTTTCTCTTACCTTTCCAATGTGCGAAGCAATAGTAGTCTTTTCAATATATCATAATTATATGGATTTAATAACTATACACTGTCAGTGTAAAATAATTTTACACAGTCATCCAATGATGTGTTGACACATCATTTAATGAGTTTAATGACACATGATGTGTCATATTCATTAATTGATGTGACAAAATATTATTGGATGACTGTGTAAAACTTCTTTACACTGACAGTGTATAGAAATTAAACTCTAATTATATTTAAATATTACCCATTATTCATTGTTAATGAAATGTCACGCATTTTATATGAACAATAATTATAAGGGTGCATTATGTTTGAATGTGTTTAATGGGTATGAATGTTCAATCTAAAATAAAATTGTATAGTATTATCCAATGATTTATTAATTACTATATTATTTTATAAATATGACACATTATATGTTATTAAACTCAATAAATAATACGATATTGTATCATTGAATGATATTGTAAACAATGCATATCCATTAAACTCATAATTTAATTGAGTTTTATTTTTTTGTTTTAACCACAGATATCCTCTATGAGAGACGGTCTTGTTCAAGCCGGGAACATCCACATCATGGTGGGGCTAGCTCTCCCTGCGGGGATTTTTTCCATCCACAATGCATAATTTAATTTAAGTTTTATTTAATAAATATTATCATGTCAAAGTTTACAAGATAAAAATTTAAATGATTTTTTTTTGTCTGGAATCACATGCATCTTCTATATGAGTCAATTATGTTCGTATCAGATGGAACGATTGAATTTGGTAGTTTAATTTAATTTTATAAAATTAGGTTTTATAAATCTATTTGAGAAAGTTTATTAATATAAACTTAAGGAATAATCATCAAATATGTGGATTAGCTGGTAATTAAGGGGCTATTACAACTTAATAAGTAGAATGGAGTTCGAGCCCCGGGCACCTGCGTTAAATTCTCGAAGGGAAAACCTACTAAGATCCTACCCGATTCGAATAAGTCTGCCTCTCGTGGATGATACCTGTGATTTTATAAACAAAGACTTAAACTACAAGTCATTTTTAAGCTTAATTGTATTTTCAGTCTATGTAGTTTCATAAATGTGTGATTTTAGCAATGTTTTAAAAACCGAACCGGTAATTGAACCGGTGAAGGCACTGGTTCACGGTTTAATGGTTCAACTGGGGTTGAATCGTGGTCGAACCGGTATTAATTAAATATATATTTTAAATATTATATAATATTTTAATTAATAAAATAACACAAAATTATTAGAAATTAAGATATGTGAAGTTATAAACTTATTTAAACAACCTTATTATAAGGTTTATAAAAAAAATAAAAATAATTGATAAAATAATAAATATCTATGTGTAATTTTCAAACATATGTTTTTATTTATCTTAAAAGTATTTTAAATTAAGTAAAAAAAATAGAATTTTTTTTATGAAAGACCGGTTTTACCGGTTTTTGACCGATTTACCGGTCTTTTGCAAAACGATTCACTGGTTTATTTGGACCGGACACGGGACCGGTTCACCGATTTTCCGATCGAACCGGCCGGTCCGTTTTCAAAATTATGGATTTTAGTATTGTAATTTTCCACTCCAATTAAGTTATCATACTTTTTTCATAAAACATATATGAACATATCATTAATATTGCATCTGATTGCTAGTAAAATTGAGTGATGCAACGATTTTTTTATATTTTTTAGCAAAATAATATTTCCTCTCATTTGTCAAAATAAGAAGTCACCATTGATGTCACCTATTTTTGTTAACAATTAGATGAAACATAGTGATAAAATCACGTTTGTTTTAAGAAAGTAACATCATTAGTGTACCCAAAAAAAAAAAAGTAACATCATTAGGTAGTATGAATGGCCTTTTATTTTGTCAAAATAGTATTCACTCTCGCTTGCTATGTTAAAAATCATCATCCACATAATCTAATTTGTTATCAATATATAGAACACTAATGAAAGAAGCACGTTTACTTAATTAGAAAAACATGTGAATTTAATTGGAGAAAAATTTTAACGGTCAAAATCATGCATTGATGAAAGTACATGAGAAGAATAAAATAAATAAAATCTAAGGTGGTATATAATAAAATAAATTCAAACAATTTCTTTCAAGGGTGATGACTTTTTCACATTTATCTTTTTTACACTATCTTTTACACCTATTTTTTCATCTCTCTCTTCATTTTCCATTATACAAAAAATAACTCTAACCCCACCTCTATTTTGCACTTCTAACACAAAACCCCCCTTCTTCTTTTAAAACCTATATAAAACCCCTTTTACTTTATAAATAAATAACACTTAAACCCTTTTTTCATAATATACTTAATGAAACCATTAGTCAACAATCAACCGTTATATTTTATATTAGATTAACGAAAATATCTCTACTAACTATAATTTTTCCTTATTACATAGTAATCCTTCTATTTTAAAACTTTGCATACAACCCATTATATTTTACAAATATATTATAATAAAAAATTGACATTATATAATGATAATACAACCCATTCTCTTTCTCGGCCAAAACAAATCTCTTTGAAGTAATTTACTCTTATATCAATTATCACATTTTTCATCATTTTTTTCTTTCCAACATTTCCCACACTCCAAAAGATGAGAGTCAAACTGTTATTTTCCTTTCAATAAAAGGTTTTTTACACTCAATTTTATACACTCATCTCAACATTCATTTTTTCTTTTTATCTCTTTTTTCCATTCTTATTGTTTCAATTATCAGTTATTTTACTTTCTTGTTTTTTTATCTCTTTCTTTTCTATAACTCTCACACTAAAAAAACTTTTAGTGTGTAAACGTGTTTGGGTAGAACTTCTGTAGAAGTACTTCTAGGTGAAAAATAGCATAAATCAAAGAGGTCAAATGCATTTAACTTCTCCATAAGTTAAAATTAGTTACTTTTGGAGAAGTTAAATGAGAGAGCTTTTGGAGTAGGTGGTCTATAAAGACCAATTTTAACTTATGGAGAAGTTAAATGCATTTGACATATTTGATTCATGCTATTTTTTTTCTACCTAGAAGTACTTCTGCAGAAGTTCCACCCAAACATGCTCTAAGATTCAGTTCGGATACACTTCTGCAGAAGAACTTCTAGAAGATAAAAATAGAATAAATCAAAGAGATTAAATTGTTAAATGAATTTAACTTTCCCACAAATTGAAATTAATTATTTATGGAAAAATTAAATGGGAGAACTTTTGGAGTATGTAAGCTACAATATTTCGTTTTAACTTATGAAAAAATTAAATATTTTTAAAATCTTTAATTAATTCTATTTTTTTTACCTATAAATATTTATGCAAAAGTTTAATCCAAATTCACCCAAACATTTTTCCTAGATCCAAATGCCTAACACACTGTTCCTATAATTATATTGCACTCATTTTATTAACCCGCCCTAAGAAATATATAAAATTATTAAGCAATTATCACGATACACCAGATAATTTCTTATCAATAAAGTCAAGTATCCTTTCCTCATAATCAAAAGCCACGTTTGTCTATGTGGCTGTAGTACCGACCCACACCTAAGTAGACAAATTACTTGTAAAATGGTTAATTCCACGGAATCTCTTCGTTACACCATAAGAAGAAAAAGAAAGAAAATAAGGTGAAGTCATTTTACCATCACCAGGGTCCAAAAGGCCGGCCCCACCTCCACCGTCTGATCCCCGAATCTGAAACCATCAGAATCAATCCGTATTCGCGACGCTCCTACCGAGGCCCCACTTTCACGTGCGCTGCCAGGCAACCTTCCAAGTCACACTGTGCTCAGTCACCTTGCTTTTTCCTCGTTCCCGCAACTAACCAAACCGGAACCGAACCGAACCGGTTTTGAGATTCGCGATCAGAATTTTTGAGACGAGGAAGGATTTAATGAAAAACGCACGCCTTCCAACAACCAAATTCCTTTCCCTCCACAATCAACCTCTCGTTCCGTAACCTTCAATATTTTAATTAATTCCACCTTCTTTATTTTACATTTACTGCGTTCTCCACATCTCTTTCTAACCATTTACTGTGTTCCGAATCCAACCACGAGAGTTGCGTTCCGCACCGTCCTTTTCAATTTTCAGTGGCATCTTGAGTTTACTTGCAAACGCGAACAACAACTTACATTTCTAACTTGTGGAATTCGACTCTCCTCGTTGATCTCACCGTCACGGGCTGCCGCGTCTTCGTCACCGAGAAGCGATTCATTGGGTTGAGGACTTTTCAGTTTTCAGGTTGTTCCGCCGCGGCTGAATTCTTCTATGTGTCGTGGTGATGTAGCAGCTTACTAGGGCCTGTTTGCCTCCGCTGGATGTGTATCGGGTACAGGATAAATGCGTGTCACCGGGGATCTAGGGTTTTCGAGCCTGGTCCTTGTGGTGGTTTGTGTGATCGTGCCGGTGATCGCCTTTGTAATTCGCCGTAAATGGCAGCTTGCGGTGGCTAGGAATGAGGAGATCAAGAGGCTGTTGGTTTTGGCTGCCGAGGAAACTGCCAGGGCCGAGAGAGAGGCGTCCTATGTGTACGGCGCGGCGGTTTCCGCTACTCACAGCAATCAATGTGCTCTCTGCTATTTCCCCGCCACCGCGCGTTGCGCTCAGTGCAAATCCGTTCGCTACTGGTGCGTTCACCTTCAATTAGACCTTTTTTCCCCCTCTTCTTGTGGCATGGATTCTGGTCTTTTCTGTGCAGTACTTGTTGTTTATTTATTGTTGGGAATATTAATATTGTGGTTAGTAAATCATAAAATGTTAAATTATGTTCACTTGTTATGAGCCACGATGATAAACAAGCAAAATCTTTGGCTTGTTTTGGATCCACTAGAAGAGCTTTTCGACTAGTGTATCCCATTCTTGAACATAATTTACGTATATGAGATCAGTTGGCTGTTTCTTTCCAAAAAATGATGGTTATTGCTGGTAGAAATAAAAATCATGCTGCAACTTTTGATAGGTGCGTGAGATTATGGTTGAAGATGTTTATAATATAGAATCCTTTTGAAAGAGAAAATGTTTCTTTACAATTTTTCTTCTCTAGTTAGGAGAAAGGGTATCGTGACTCCATTTACACACTACATTGTGGTTGAATAAATGAGCTGACTGTAACATTCTGTATGCATTGCTTTCCCTCTATCTATTTCTATCTGTATACTTTCATAAAGATAACATGTCTGTCTCACATACGTTCGGTTTCATGTGTTTCAGTTCTTCTGAGTGCCAAACTGTTCATTGGCGTCAAGGTCACAAATTTGAATGCCGTCCTCTGAGCAAAACTCACCAGAGTGATGATGTAATAAATTACCTTTGCAAGAAGGTAGCGGAGCAAGACTACCTTGGAATCCATGGCGAGAAGTCTGAAAGTGGAGGAACGGAATGTAAAACATTCTCCGAAAAATCCTCAATTTCTGATAACATCAGTTCTCCTAATGTTTCATTTGGAAAGGATGAAAATATTAAAGTTGAGTCCCTTGCAGAGGGAAATCTAACAGATTCTAATTCTGACTTATCCAGTAACTCATTTTCTGGATTCTCAGCTTCCACAAGTTCTAGTGATTCATCTGATGATTCCTCTGTCTGTGAGAGTATCATCTCAAGTGAGCATGACAGATCAGAGGGACATAATTTTGTTATTCCCACCCTTGATATTCCTGATAAAACTTCAAGTGATAATAGCATGGGAGTAGCGGTGTCTTCTTCACCAAAATTTGCAAGTCTGGTTGATTCAGTAGATGGTTTTTCTACAATGCAAAAATTAAATCAAACTACACCTGATTCTAGTGAAGAAGAGAGGAAGATTGCATTCAATGGTACTTTGGGTTCAAGTATGTTGAAGGGGGCGAAAATTGAGCCTTCTCCAGTGTATTCTGGATTCTGGGATGAAACTCTTGATTCGAGAGAGATTAAAAATGATAATAATGTTAACAATTGTTCATCCCATTCCGATGAATCCACGTGTGAAAAGATTGATTCTGTATCTCTATTTCACTTTTCATTCAGTACCATGGCTCCTTTGCATGCACGAGATTCCAATGCAAAGGATTCAGTGTCTGATAATGCTTTACGAAACTCTGTTGAGAACAATATGCCACCCCCAGGATTGGGATCGCCAGAGAATGACAGCATGAATTCTTCAAAGGTGAGGAATTACTCGTTCGTCAACAGCAAAGATTCCAATGTTATGAGCCATAGTACTCCCAGTGGTTCTGAATCTGGTCAGTTGGGGTCTAAAGACGGCTCTGGGCCACCTTTATCTTCTCTCTCCCCTCAATCCTCAAGTATTGGCAAAAATTCAAGCTGTGCAGATGCTTTGAGCATCCATAACTTGCAATCAGCTGGCTCTATGGTATCAAATCATGTTGTGGAAAACCATGGTGGCACATTGAAATCCATTGATATTAGATGCCTGACACGCAAACTTCCTGATTCTAATTTAGTTTCTAGAACTGAAAGGCGTTCACATTCCAGTACAAAACATGGGAATAATGGCATTGAATCTGGCACTGTCACTTCCTCTCACGATCCTAGCTCTTCTTCAAATTCAAAGAGTGGCTTGAAAACATCTGTTTTGAAAGTTGTAGATCAGTTTAGAGGATCGAATTTGTCAAAGCACTTTCCACTAGCTGTTGGTACTGATGGAAGATACAATGACAAGGTTCTTCTAGAACAAATCTTTTTGTGTTATTCTTCTTTTGCCTTGAGGCATTGTTGCCTTACATTTGTAGTTGCTACAGGGTCTTTTTCCATATGAGTTATTTGTCAAGCTTTATAACTTCAACAAGATGGAGTTGCGCCCATTTGGTCTTATGAATTGTGGAAACAGGTAATTTGAATTTATTTATGACAAACATGTTAGAGAATAATCGGTTCATGCTTTTATGTGGATTTATATGTTTATGATATAATTAAGTGGTGTGTATAATCTTCTTTCGTCGCTGATGAAGATCATATGTTTTTTGCCATATTATTAAATGATCAATGTGAATAGTTAGGTTGTTTAGTTTTCTTGTAAATCAATTGCTCTTCCACTGTGTTCTGCATAGGATTTACTTTCAGTTTTTTTAACTTGTCAACTTTTTTTTTGCAGTTGTTATGCTAATGCTGTACTTCAGTGTTTAGCATTTACACCTCCCCTGACTTCTTATTTGCTTCAAGGACTACATTCTAAATCATGTATGTATGCAATCAGAGTTTCTGTTATGGAATCATCACATGCCATATTTTCTTGAATACTGTCTATTGTATGTAACTTTCCCTGGGCAACATATCTCCTATTTGAATTTCAGGCACAAATAAAAAATGGTGTTTCACCTGTGAATTTGAAAGTTTGATTTTGAAGTCAAAGGACACAAAATCTTCGCTGTCTCCTATGGGCATACTCTCTCATCTACAGAGTATTGGGAGTCAGCTTGGTAATGGCAGAGAAGAAGATGCACATGAATTTCTGAGGTATTTTTTACTCCTTTTAATCCATGTAATATAGTATAATTATTGTTTTGTAATTCATTTTAAGTTAATCATGACATACTTGCAGGCTTGCTATTGACACAATGCAATCTGTTTGCCTTATGGAAGCTGGGGCTAATGCATCGGGTTCATTGGAAGAGGACACCACTTTAATGGGTCTAACATTTGGAGGCTACCTTCGGTCAAAGGTAATTTTATATTTCCATCTGGATTAGTAATGCACAACTATCTGTCATGGTTTTCATGCTTCCCCAGTTAGAGGTGCAATACAGTGTTGGCTCATTTTTTTAAATAGACAATTATAGTATTACTGTCATTATAACATCTGTTGATTGGAAGTAACAAGGACAATGGATTCACCTCATATTTGGCAGATACAATGCATGAAATGTGGTGGGAAGTCTGAGCGTCAGGAAAGGATGATGGATCTGACTGTTGAGATAGAAGGGGAGATAACCACCCTGGCGGAGGCCCTTCGACGGTTTACAAGCACTGAAACTTTGGATGGAGAAAACAAGTACCACTGTGTCAGGTTGGTTGATTTATGGGAGACCTCTTGAAAGCTTTCAATCTTATCATATGACAGGAAGGGACTTTGGTTTCTTTTATGGATACTAGTTACTTGCAAGGTAGACTTATGTGATCCCTAAAAAACAAACAAATCAAGACCAGAAATTAATAATAACAGGAAAGAGTCCTTCTTCTCCATTCAAGAGTAAGCCAGCTTATTCACAACCTTCTGTCATCTAACTGATTCTTCTTTCGTCCTTTTCTCTGCTATTAGTCATGTTTCTCTCCTTATTCCTCCTTTCATACGCTTGCAAGCCCACCGTTCCTTCTAGAATATACCTGGTCGTGGGGGTCCATCATTGTGTGTGTCTTTCTATTACTTGAATTATAATATTAACTGATTATTACTTCTAAAGAACACGCTACTGCTTGCATTTTGAAGTTGGGTGGGTTACTGTCACTCTATGTTGGCTTTCATTTTCCCAGCCTAGGTTAAGGGCATGCTAGAAAGACATGCGGTTTAGTCCCTACCTGACTCAGGACAATAAGGAGACAAAATTAAAATTTTTACCAGATCAGGAGTGAGAAACTAGGAGAATTGAGTTTGCAAAATAAATCCTGCTTCCTATTAAAAATTACATGACAGTAACAAAAGTTATGAATATGGCTCTTAGATTGCAAATTAGGGAAAAGGTTAAGGCTTGTGCCAAATCCTGAGAATAAGAGTTGCTTGTGCATGACCTACCTCGGTTGAGCCTATATGATTCCTTTGCCTAGCAGTATTTAATCATGGAGGAAGTACTTGTGATCTTCAGTGAAATTGGAAGTTGAAACTTGATGCCTATGATCTTGATTAAATCTTTTCTCTTCCCAACTCATTGTATAATGCATTGTTCTCTTTAATTTCATTTTATCTTTAGACCAAAATGGAACTATGGTTTTATGCCATTGATGATTGATCTGATAGACAATCTGTCAAATCCATCATACAAAGTTGTGTTTTATTATGGCCATCAAGCTGACACTAGCCTTTCACAACATTTTGGTTCCTGACAGCAAAAAAATATTATTTTTCCTCTCATTTTTCCCCCTTTGGTGTGCAATTGTTTTTGACTAGCATATTATTTGGATTTGAGTTCTAAGATATTGAATATTATTTGGAGTGCTAGTACTCAAATGATTTTCCTTATTATTAATCAACTATTTCCATTTAAAGATGTAAATCTTATGAGAAGGCCAAGAAGAAGCTGACAGTTTCAGAGGCACCCAATGTTCTTACAGTTGCATTAAAGAGATTTCAGGTATTTCATGTGCTAAATTCAAAGACAAGATGTTGTTACCTACATTTTCTGCAGTCTTCATGTAGAGATTACCTTATACTTGTTGCATGTGTTGCAGTCTGGAAAATTTGGGAAGCTCAACAAGCCTATTCAATTTCCTGAAATACTTAACTTGGCACCTTTCATGAGTGGCACTAGTGATAAATCGCCCATATACAGGTTATATGGGGTAGTTGTTCACTTGGATGTTATGAACGCTTCTTTTTCAGGTCACTATGTGTGCTATGTGAAAAATATCCAAAACAAGTGGTTCAAGGTTGATGACAGTGTGGTAAGTCCCTCCCTTTTTGTCCCTAAATGTACTTCCCTAGATTTATGTTTTTCTTAATTAGTAGACCATGCTCCTTCCTTTAAGTTCATCAACTAAATGTATATCCAAAATTTATCATGACTGCAATACAAATATGAATGAAAATTTAAGTACATATGCTTTGTGGTTATTCTTTGATACTCTAAAGTCTAAACCATAAACACAAGCCTTAACCTTAGCGGCTGCACAATAAAACTGTGAAATATATTATAATGCGAGGGCAGACTAATGAGGAAGGCAGGGGAAGAGGTCTAGGAATTGTGCTGTCAGTATTGTGCTACAAAAGCTGTCAAAGTTCCTGTCTGATGCACCCATATGAAAGAGTTCATTGTGGGTCATCCACAGGATTTATTTAGAGTCTGGTCGTGAGTGACAGTAATGTTGTACTTAGATTAACCATCTCTTGTATGTCTTGCAGGTGACAGCTGTTGAGTTGGAGAGAGTCTTGACAAAGGGAGCATATATGCTTTTTTATGCAAGGTAACCCAGCTGAATTTCTATTTTGGTTTTGGAGGTGGAGGGATGTTTTGAAAAACAGAACCAGAGATCCAATTAGCAAGAGCTATGGGTTATGGTTCAATTGATACATTGTGGGGGGTGGCTTTAATTAAGGTTCCTTTCAATTATATTGTCTCTTGTCACTTTCTCTGACTAGCTGAATCATCTTGTAGGTGTTCGCCAAGGGCCCCAAGATTAATCAGGGACAGGATACTATCCCCAGATTCAAAAAGTAAAGTCAATGGAAAGACTCTTGCAACAAAAGCAAGATGCTCTTCTGGTGCTGCTGAAAATATCAGTAGTTCAATCTCTCCAGATGGCTCACCCACCTTGGAGTCTTTCTATTCAAGGTTTCACCACCTGAAGAGGATTTTAGAAGAAGACTCATCAAGTGATAATTCATCCCTTTTCAGCAACAATTCTGATGAAGGTTCTTGCAGTACTGATAGTGCCCGTGATTCAACCAGCACAGATGACTTCTCCGATTATATTTTTGGTGATTCGGGGCATGGCTGGAGTAGCATGTGGAGGAATTCCGATTCTGACACATCTTCGCCAGCCTCATCTCCCTTGAACTGTAGACATTCGCCCCTATCTGATATGGACCGGTACGATTCAGTTTCTCCAGATGCAAGTGCGGAGATAGACGGTCCTTTATACAGGAACAGAGTGGTGGATGTTGAAAGGAGGGGGGTAGGTGTTTCTAATATGCAGTCTGACACTTCACAACATAGAAAGTTAGATAGTGATAGGATTAGCGGCAAGAATAGTAGTAGGGAGACTGACTCGTTTCTGAAACTAGGATCTAACCATTTCAATAATATAAACTCTGGTGTATCATGTAGAAAGTCAAGGACAAGAACGGATTGAAATTTTTATCAATAGGGAGCTCCGGTGCAGTAAATAATGAGGGTTGTGCTATACGTAATGTACTCTTGGAGGGGGCATACTTTTTCCAAAGAAATTAGCTACATTTTGCCAATAACTTAACTAGATGTAGATATAGATAATAGATAGCTGTAACTACTTTTATTAAAAAAAAAATCAGTGGATTATTAGAGATACGAACATTTGAAATAAATAACATATATTATTCTTCTTTCACTTCTATTTTTTTTGTTATTTCTAGATTTCTATTTTGGTCTGCAAGATTAAATTTAATGTGTTTGGTTTATACTAAAATTATATTATAAATGTAAATTTAGATCAATGTTATTGATGGATTCACGTTTTTAACGTAATGATATCTAAATATTTTATTAATATTGTTTTAGGGTTTGTTTGGTTTAACATTATGAAACTATAAAAACGGATTTTGATTTTCACATATCTTGAACATATTTGATGGATGTGATAAATTTTTGATAATTTTATTTTTTGACAATCGTCAATTTTATAGAATCGATTCTTTCAATAATAACGTTGAAAAAGCAAGCTCATCCTTAAACTTGTTAACGTTGAAAAAGCAAGCTCAAGTTATTATTGAAAAAGTAACGTTGAAAAAGCAAGCTCACCCTTAAGCTTGTGTTTGGTTGGAGGGATTTGGAGGGATTTTAAATGAGTTTTTATGTTTGGTTCAATTTTCAAGAAGAGAGAGGCCAAAATTCCCTTTAAGGTTATTTTTGTTCCCCTCCAATAATGGGGGGATTTTGAGTGGAATGGAGGGGAGGAGAGGAGAGTTTAAATTAAATACTTAAAATGGCTTAATTATTCTTCCACTCATATTAATAAAATTATGTGTTATAAAAGTAAGAGGTATATAAGTAGATTAGCTTTATTTTCCTTCCCCTTGTGAACCAAACATGTAAGCAGGGACGGAGTCAATGGGGGCAAGCATGGGCCTTGGCCCCCCTGATGAGGACATCAAAGCAGTCAAAAGACTAGGGGGAATCATGACAGAGGCGCAAACAAGAAAGGCAAAGGAGGTTGAAGAAGGAGGAAGCATTGATGAAGCTACAGTTGCATTTAATGCAACTACCAGTTGAAGAACCTTCATTAGCATGAGATGGGGCCATGGTGGGCGGCCAACTCATCCACCAATTGCTGAATTATGTTGTTTTATTTCCTTTCAATAAAGATGCTAGTGGTTACACAAATGGAGTTTAATTTCCTGGCGGTTACAAGACAAGGTCATAATTGCATGAAAACCTTGTCTACTAGCCGTTATGAAGTGGAGTTGCTGGTGCATGAACCTGGGCCTTTTTCAAGCCACAAGGAGACCTTCCAACAAGCAATTGTGGGCGGCCAACATGTGATAAAATGGCTGAGTTATATGCCATTAAATGGGGCGACCAACATATGCTTCTTTAGGAGAGTTAAGTGCCAACAAGTGAGTAATTGGCTGAGTAATATGCCATTACTTGGGCGGCCAACATGTGCTAAAATAGGCTCAATAAAGTGACTTCAAAGAGGGTTATGAAGGGTATAAATGGCTGATTCCTTTGCCATCAAAGTTGCGGCCACATTCATGAAGAGAAGGTTACAAATTGAATGCATACTTGAAGATTTTGGGCTGTTTTGGGCGGCCACTTCAAAGGCTGATCCAATGTCCATTTTAATCCACATTTGGAGGTTACAAATCAAGGAATCAATCAGCCACATGTGCCACAAAATGCTGGTTGAAGTTGCGGCCACTTAAGCTTGCCTAGGTTAAGTTTTAGTAGCTATTTTGTTCCTTTAATTTATTTAATTTTAGTAATGTAATTAGGGTTGCATGGGAAGTGTGTAAGGGGTATTTTTGGGAGTATTTTGGGCGTGAAGGTGCAGCTGATTGCATGGCCCTAATTCACCTTGTAAACTCTATAAATACATGCTTCATGCATGCAAGAAAAGTTAGATGTTTTATGCCAAGTTTATCAATATAAGTGAAAGTGATTTTCCCTTTAGTGAAAGTGATTTTCTCTAAATTTCTTGCTAGTCAAGAGTTTAAGATTATCAAAGGTTCTTCACCTTTTTGTGTGTATCTTCAAGGACTTATCTTTCAAGTCTTGAAAGTGTGACGTCCACCTTCTATCATTTCTAATTTTCCTACTTCTTCTAGTTTGTTCAAAAACCTATTTTTCCTATACGTACTACTTGAAATATATGTGATTTATTTTTCAAGTATTCAAAGGTTGAATATTAGTTTTTGTCATCCTTCTATCTTATTTTAAAATAGTGTTTGAATTCCAAAGAAAATAGCAAAAAGAAAAGAAAAGAAAAGAATTGAAAAGAATAGAAAGTTGGTTATCAAGAAAAGTAATGTTTTATTCAGAAATTTCTAAGGTCCATGAAAATTAGAACCCCAAGGTTCATATCATTTGGTAATCAGAGCTCCGGTTATTAGAATTTTTTTCTGAATTCTTTTCCTAACAAATACTATTTTTCTTCTTAGCTTTTCTTGTTTCATTATTTTTTTCTGACTACACGCAGGTGAAGAATTATTTGATTTATTTTCCTCATTGGTGTGGTAAGAAATTCAAGAGAAATAGAGTGGAAAAAGGCAAGAGAGTTACGTTATAGAAAAAGCCAAATTTTGTGTGCAAACACGAGTGTGGTGAGGTTTCTAAACAGTTAACATTATTTTTTCTCTGTTACGTTTGTTTCTTGTTCTTTGTCATGGCAGAAAGGAAAGTTGAAAATAGTAATCTTCAAGCACAAATTGTTGCTCTTTATCAGCAATTAGAGTTGGCAATGAAAAGACAGTATGATGAGCTGCATGCTAGGTTGGATCAATTGGAGGTCAAACCAACACCTGAAGCAGAAGAGGAAAGACCACCAAGAGATGAAGGAAAAATACAAGGTGTCAAGCTGACTATTCCTCCTTTCAAAGGCCAAAGCGACCCAGAAGCCTACTTGGAATGGGAACTCAAAATTGAGCATCTTTTTGCGTGTAACACCTATACAGAAGCGCAAAAGGTAAAGCTTGCTGCTACTGAATTTTCTGACTATGCACTTGTTTGGTGGAATAAGTTACAGAAGGAGAAAGTCAGAAATGAAGAACCTATAGTGGAGACTTGGGTTGAGATGAAGAGGATTATGAGGAAACGATATGTTCCCTCCAGTTTCCAACGTGACTTAAAGCTGAAATTACAGAAACTGACTCAAGGCAGTAAAGGAGTGGAGGAGTACTATAAGGAGATGGAGATGCTGCTAATTCAAGCCAATATAGAAGAGGATCCTGAAATCACTATGGTACGTTTTCTAAATGGTTTGAGCAATGACATTAGAGATATTGTTGAGTTACAGGAGTATGTAGAAATGGAGGATTTGTTACATAAGGCTCTACAAGTGGAGCAACAGGTAAAAAGAAAAGGAACTGCCAGGAGGAGTTCTACTGATTTGCCTGCAAATTGGAAGGACAAAATTAAAAAGGAGGTGGCTGAATCCTCAAGCCAAGCAACACCTATTATACAAGGTAAATCCTCTAACAAAAATGTTGAACAGGTTGTTAAGAAGGGGAGAGAGGTGACTTGTTTTAGGTGCCAAGGATTAGGACACTATGCTTATGAATGTCCTACAAAAAAGACAGTTCTTCTTAAAGACAATGGAGAATATACTAGTGAGTCAGAAGATGAACAAGAGGCAAGTGAAGGTGACACCGGTGCAGAAGTTGGAGAAGTCTACATGATTAGAAGACTTCTTAGTAGCCAACCCGTGGACAAAGAGGAAAGCCAAAGGGAGAACATTTTTCGCACTAGATGTTCTGTCAATGGTAAGATTTGCTTAGTAATAATTGATGGTGGCAGTTGTACTAATGTGATTAGTGCTAGATTGGTGTCAAAGATGAACATGGATACAAAGTCACACCCTAAGCCATATAAGCTTCAATGGCTTAATGAAGGAGAAGAGGTTCACGTGGAGAGACAAGCTGAAATTCCATTTTCCATCGGAAAATATCAAGATAAAGTGCTATGTGACGTAATACCAATGGAAGCTAGCCATATCCTCTTGGGAAGACCATGGCAATTTGAGACAAAAGCCATCCATGATGGTTTTACTAACAAAATTTCTTTTAATTTTCAGGATAAAAAGGTGGTCCTTAAGCCTTTATGATGACACACTGTTAGAAGCTTGGACCTGCAAGACCTACACTGGAGGAAATGCACCAACTTCAAGCCAGAACTTCAAGCAAGGAAGAGTTGGAGAATTTAGTGTCCTACAAATAAAGGTCACTACCCTACAAAATAAGGGTCACTACCCTACAGAAGGACACCTTGACCCTGGATAGGACCCTTGTCCTATGGACCACCCTTTATTAGGACTCTTTTGTATTTCCTTTTTATTTTTGTAATTTTCCTTTTATTATCTTCCTACTTGGGCGCCCACATGTATGGGTTTATTGGCTAGTAGGTTGCATTGCTAAAAGGCTTAGGAGTCTTGGGTTCAATTCCCACATAGGATAGAATTTTTATTCATCTTTTTATTTGTTTTCATGAGTGGGGTGCTAAATTGAGAGGTTTATTGGCTTAAGACTTAGCTTAGCCATACACCTTTAGGGTCTTGGGTTCAAAACCCACTTAGGAGTGTTTTCACACATCTTTTATTTTCTCCCATTTTATGCTCCTAAAAATCCGCCCCCTTCCCCCTCATTTCCTATAAATAGGTGTCCTCTCCTCTTGTAATACACACATGAATTTTGAAGTAAAGGCATTATGCCAAATTTTCTCCTCTTTGTGAGTTGAGTGAGGCTTGGTGGTTGTTGCTTAAACCATGGTGAGACTTATCTAATTCTCCTGAATTAGTGGCGTCTGGCATTGGACTTATCTGCTGCAGGAGGATTCTTGCTTCAGTGGCGTCCCTCCCCTTCCTTCCTCTCCACTTTTTCCTTTATTTTCTCTCATTTTCTTGTGCTTTCTCACGTGAATATAGCTGCTGCCCAGCACTATATTTCGTGATTTATTTGCTTAATTGTGATTCTGATCGGTTGGTTTTGCTCAATTCTAGGTCCTGTACACATCCTGTCATCATTTGGTATCAAGAGCTTGTTGAATTTGAGCAAATTGGGAGCATTTTGGGGCTGTTCTTGCAGCGGGTACTGCACCTCATATGTGCAGAATTTTCATCATTTTAGTGTAATTCAATCCCTCTTTTCAATTGTAATTTGGACTTGGACTGTTTCTCGGGCCCGAGGTGCCTTTCTGCTGCTATCAGCACTTGTCTGTCTTGATTGAATTGCTTGATTTCTTGCTAGTTTGGGGGCTGTTTTGGGTCGCTAATTCCCACCCCCTAGGTGTTTGTTTAAATGCCTCTTAATTGCTCATACTTGTTCTTGAGTGATTTCTACAATTAATTGCTATAAACTGCTTGTTTGTTGGTGAAGTGTGGTAAGAGGAGGCATTGTTGTCTTCATTTTTCCAAAGATCGTTCACCTACATTTTCTCCCCTTCACCATTAATTGTTCATCCCCATATTCATCTCTTTACTTTCCGCTTTTAATTTCCCGCCATTTAATTTCCGCTTCTCCCCATCCTTTTAATTTTTGCTCTCCCCTTTACATTCTGCCATTTACATTTCTGCTCTCCTCATCCTTTTAATTTCCGCTTCTCCCTTTACTTCCAGTCATTTATTTTCAGTCCTCCCCATCCTTTTAATTTCCGCCATCCCTTTTACATTTCAGTCATTTACATTCTTGTCCTCCCCATTCTTTTAATTTCAGTTTCCCCCTTTAATTCTTGCCATTTAATTTTGCGCAATTTCTCCTTCTTTATTTTGCCATTTTATGCGCATTCTTGGGCTATTGTTTTGTTCATATTCTACTCTTGTTATGTCTGTTTGATTGGCATTCTGATTGCAAATTTGGATTGACTGCTATCTCTACCTTGGACTTTCCCTGTTTGATTGTGCAAAACGCTCACATATAGGATCTTTTTTGGTTCATAGTATTGGAAGAAGATCAACAAATCCTAATTGTTGATTTTCCTTCAAATTTAATTCCAATCTTAAAATTGAACCAAGCGCGTTTCTGTGACCATACCGGTTTTGTATAATCAACAAGGAAGTGCTAAGCAATTTTTTTGGCCATTTTTGAAATCAAGTTGCCATCACGTTTTTACAGTTTTTAGAAATCAGTTTATTCATTATTTTTGCTTTTCTGGGCCACTTGGACCAGTTTACTGTCAGAAAATTCCAAAAATATTACAGTAGGTACAGTTAATTTTCTTTTCATTGTGTACAAATTTCTGTAATTTTCTGTTGGGGAAAAAGACAAAAAAAGAAAGAAAAGGCAAGAAAAATACAAAAAGTACGTACGTGCCAAAAATAGAAAAAGAGGTGTAAAAAGCAAAAAAGGGTTCAAAGTCAACAACAAAGAGGAAAAAGTCAAAAGACACCCAAAAAGAGTAAAAAATTCAAAAAAAAATCAGAAAAATAGAAAATTCAAAACAAAGAAATATCCCAACAATACAGTGACAATTTTACTGTAATTTTCTGTTTCGTTCCCCTGTATACCGTAATTGAGTTGTATTTGCTGTTTTTTTTCTTAAAAACGACAATTTTGGCAACTCTTTTCAAAAATCACCAAAAACATTTCTCTTTGCAATTTCTTCTGTCTTGTCTTGTTTGTTGTCTGGTCTTGTGTATAAGCTTGTTTGAGTGCCGGCTTTTCTTGTTTGTCATATCAATTCCTTGTTTTGTCTTAGGATTTTCCAATCTTCTTCCAGTAAGTATTTTTCTTTGTTAGAGCGCTTCTATTTTGGGTAAGGGTTAAGACTTAGACTCACGTTGGTCTTTGCAACTTCTAATCAACCTCCAACCGAGTAGAAGAGGCAAGAGAGTCTCATTATAGAAAAAGCCTAAAAAAGAGTGACATACACGAGTGTTACATTCCATTGAGTGTAAACACTTAGTGAGTGGTGAGGTCCTTTAAAAGATTTCAAATAAAATCAATTTAAGATGTCATATAGAATGTGGAGAAAGGAGCTAGATGAAGATAGGAGAGAATTTAGAAGAGAAAAAGAAGTGAGAAGACACTCTTCTCATGATAAAATTGATGAAAGGTATAGGAAAGAAAGGAGAGAAATAAATAGGTATCATTTTGAAGATAAGGAAAGGAGTTATGATAACTCTAACCATGAAAGGAGAAGATATGAAGAAGAGAGAAAACTTAGGAGAAATTATGAGAGCGATATTAGAAGAAAAGATCATGAAAAAGAGGAAAGGAGAAGAAGAAAAGTAGGAAAGTTACAAAATATTATTTTGAAGATAGAATTGGGAGAAAGTTAGAAAAATTTTCTAATGAAATTGAAGATAAATTTTCAAAATTCTTTTCAAAATCCTTAATTAAGATAGAAGAGAGAAGAAAAATAGAAAAGAAGAAACAATTAGAAAAAGAAGAAGAAGAAAGGTTTAAGAGAGAAAAAGAAAAGGAAGTAGAAAGAATGCAAATTGAAGAAAAGAAAAACAAAGAAAATTTAGGGAAGCAACCAATTCCATTAGATAAACAAGTAAATGCTAACCCTTTGTGTGAAAACATGAATAGGTTGATGGCAAGCACTTCTAGTGTTGCAAGGAGGACAACTCAAGTGATTGAAAAGGAGTTTCCTAGACTAACTTTCTTTATGCATGAAATGCCTTCTTCTATGCACGATTATATGCCTCAAAGCATTACATGTTTGAATGAAATAAAAAATGTTGATGATGCTTTGAAATCTATTGCATGTTTAGAAGAGCCAACTAAGTTTAAGAGTACCATGAAACTTACTAGAGATGCATGTTTAGTTAATTCCTTTGATCAATTTAGATTGGATGATAACAAAGTTGGATTGAATATGCATGCACCTTTGGTTTGTGTTTATAAGTTGAATACACATTTTGGGCCTCAAATAATTATTTCATATAAAGATGTGTATTATGCTCTTGAACTAGTTAGTAAAAAGGATATAAATTTGGATGAAGCTATCACATATGACAAAACTTGTTTACATGATATGCTTTATAGTGTGCTTGTTCAAAGTGATTCTTTTAATGTTTCACCTTACATGAATACATATGATAATATGCAAAAGGTGTCATATTACTTGAATAAGTGCACTAGAATGGATATGCCTCGTGAACAAACTTGCATGAATACATCATGGCATGAACATATACACTACCCTTTTACAATCATACTCAAGATGCATGTGTTATGTTCAATAAAAATGTTGGGATGTTATTGAAAAATATTAAAACATTCATGCCACATAGTTTCACTTGTGCATTTATTTGGGAACATAGTGTAGAATATTTTGATGAATGTTGCACATTGAAACACATTTTGTACTTATGTGGAATTAATTTCCGAAGCCTTCTCCATGACCACTTACTTCTCTTACTTGCAAGGGAGGGCTTCAAAAGATTAGTCTTTGATCCAGGATCTAAATCCATCGAGTACATGGACAAGATGGTTCATTCTCCATTGAGGGAGTTTTCTAACCCTTTGTTCAAATACCTCTTGTTCATATCATATGTTTTTCTTTTGCTAATCTTTATGATTCCCAAGTATTTTTGTTATGAGCCTTCACTTTGCTTGCTGTGGAATAATACTTATGGGTCTTCTTCTTGTTATCTAGGCTCAACGGAGATGTCCAACTTGTGGATCTCTGACTCTACTCTCCAAAGACTAAGGGAAGTACCTTCTTACTTCCTGAATTTTGTCATCCATCTCCTTCTTCTGCCAGTTCATTATACTTATAACTTCTTTCCGAATTTTTCAGATTTGAGGTCAAATCCTTTTCAAGGGGGAGGGAATGATGACACACTGTTAGAAGCTTGGACCTGCAAGACCTACACTGGAGGAAATGCACCAACTTCAAGCCAGAACTTCAAGCAAGGAAGAGTTGGAGAATTTAGTGTCCTACAAATAAAGGTCACTACCCTACAAAATAAGGGTCACTACCCTACAGAAGGACACCTTGACCCTGGATAGGACCCTTGTCCTATGGACCACCCTTTATTAGGACTCTTTTGTATTTCCTTTTTATTTTTGTAATTTTTCTTTTATTTTCTTCCTACTTGGGCGTCCACATGTATAGGTTTATTGGCTAGTAGGTTGCCTTGCTAAAAGGCTTAGGAGTCTTGGGTTCAATTCCCACATAGGATAGAATTTTTATTCATCTTTTTATTTGTTTTCATGAGTGGGGTGCTAAATTGAGAGGTTTATTGGCTTAAGACTTAGCTTAGCCATACACCTTTAGGGTCTTGGGTTCAAAACCCACTTAGGAGTGTTTTCACTCATCTTTTATTTTTCTCCCATTTTATGCTCCTAAAAATCCGCCCCCTTCCCCCCCTCATTTCCTATAAATAGGAGTCATCTCCTCTTGTAATACACACATGAATTTTGAAGTAAAGGCATTATGCCAAATTTTCTCCTCTTTGTGAGTTGAGTGAGGCTTGGTGGTTGTTGCTTAAACCATGGTGAGACTTATCTAATTCTCCTGAATTAGTGGCGTCTGGCATTGACTTATTTGCTGCAGGAGGATTCTTGCTTCAGTGGCGTCCCTCCCATTCCTTCCTCTCCACTCTTTCCTTTATTTTCTCTCATTTTCTTGTGCTTTCTCACGTGAATATAGCTGCTGTCCAGCACTATATTTCGTGATTTATTTGCTTAATTGTGATTCTGATCGGTTGGTTTTGCTCAATTCTAGGTCCTGTACACATCCTGTCATCACTTTATCACCAAAGGAAGTGAGAGAAGATCAAAAGAAATTGAGAGAAAAGATAAAAAAAGAAAAAAAGATTGAAAAATTTGAGAGTGAGGAAAATAAAAAAAGGAGAGAAATATTTGAAGGCAAACAAATATGTTTAGCAAGAGAGAGGGAAGTGAAGAGAGTGCTTTGCACAAGACAAACTTTCTGCATATTGAATTGCGAAAATCAATTGATTCATGCTAACCATTTTAATTACCAAGAATTGCCTTTGTCTATTAATTCTCTTTTGCAGGATTTTGAAGAGGAGTTTCCAGTTTTTGATCCTAATGGAATACCACCTTTGAAAGGGGTTAAAGACCTTGTTCCAAGAATCATGGTGGATGAAAGAAATGTGAAATTTCTTGGCCATTTTTTTGAAGACTTGTTGGGTCAAGTTTGGAACTAAGTTGATGTATTCTTATCATCCCCAAAAGGAAGTGCAGATTGAAGTGATTGATAGAATTTTGGGAACCTTGTTTAGAATTATCTTGAATAAATTTTGGGAGGAGTGTTTTCCTCATGATGAGTTTGTTTATGATAGGGCAATCCATAGTGCTACAAACTACTTTCCATTTGAGATAGCTTATGGATTTAACCAGGTAATTCCTCTTGAATTTTTATCTTTGCCTAACAAATCTATGTTTGCGCACAATGAACAACAGGCTAAGGTAGAAAATGTCAAGAAGAAGCAAGGAAGCTATGCCCATCAAGCCAGCAAAGGAAAAGAGATAGTTGTCTTCCATCCTGGTGAATGGATGTGGGTGCATATGCGAAATAAATGGCCCCTTGAACAAAAGGAGTCCAATTTTCTACCTAGGAAAGATGGTTCCTTTCAAGTCCTAGAAAAGAACAAAGACAATGACTACAAAATTGAATTTTTTGGTGAGTATCAGATTAGTACCTTCTTCAGAGTTTCTAATTTATCTCTTTTTGATGTAGGTAAGAACACGTCAGATTTGAGGACAAATCTTTTTCAAGAAGGGGGTATGATGAGGACATCAAAGCAGTCAAAAGAATAGGGGGAATCATGACAGGGGCGCAAACAAGAAAGGCAAAGGAGGTTGAAGAAGGAGGAAGCATTGATGAAGCTACAGTTGCATTTAATGCAACTACTAGTTGAAGAACCTTCATTAGCATGAGATGGGGCCATGGTGGGCGGCCAACTCATACACCAATTGTTGAATTATGTTGTTTTATTTCCTTTCAATAAAGGTGCTAGTGGTTACACAAATGGAGTTTAATTTCCCGGCGGTTACAAGACAAGGTCATAATTGCATAAAAACCTTGTCTACTAGCCGTTATGAAGTGGAGTTGCTGGTGCATGAACTTGGACCTTTTTCAAGCCACAAGGAGACCTTCCAACAAGCAATTGTGGGCGGCCAACATGTGATAAAATGGCTGAGTTATATTCCATTAAATGGGGCGACCAACATATGCTTCTTTAGGAGAGTTAAGTGCCAACAAGCATGTGCCAACAAGTGAGTAATTGGCTGAGTAATATGCCATTACATGGGCGGCCAACATGTGCTAAAGTAGGCTGAATAAAGTGACTTCAAAGAGGGTTATGGAGGGTATAAATGGCTGATTCCTTTGCCATCAAAGTTGCGGCCACATTCATGAAGAGAATGTTACAAATTGAAGGCATACTTGAAAATTTTGGGCTGTTTTGGGCGGCCACTTCAAAGGCTGATCCAATGTCCATTTTAATCCACATTTGGAGGTTACAAATCAAGGAATCAATTAGCCACATGTGCCACAAAATTCTGGTTGAAGTTGCGGCCACTTAAGCTTGCCTAGGTTAAGTTTTAGTAGCTATTTTTGTTCCTTTAATTTATTTAATTTTAGTAATGTAATTAGGGTTGCATGGGAAGTGTGTAAGGGGTATTTTTGGGAGTATTTTGGGCGTGAAGGTGCAGCTGATTGCATGGCCCTAATTCACCTTGTAAACTCTATAAATACATGCTTCATGCATGCAAGAAAAGTTAGATGTTTTATGCCAAGTTTATCAATATAAGTGAAAGTGATTTCCCCTTTAGTGAAAGTGATTTTCTCTAAATTTCTTGCTAGTCAAGAATTGAAGATTATCAAAGGTTCTTCACCTTTGTGTGTGTATCTTCAAGGACTTATCTTTCAAGTCTTGAAAGTGTGACGTCCACCTTCTATCATTTCTAATTTTCCTACTTCTTCTAGTTTGTTCAAAAACCTATTTTTCCTATACGTACTACTTGAAATATATGTGATTTATTTTTCAAGTATTCAAAGGTTGAATATTAGTTTTTGTCATCCTTCTATCTTATTTTAAAATAGTGTTTGAATTCCAAAGAAAATAGAAAAAGAAAAGAAAATAGCAAAAAGAAAAGAAAAGAAAAGAATTGAAAAGAATAGAAAGTTGGTTATCAAGAAAAGTAATGTTTTATTCAGAAATTTCTAAGGTCCATGAAAATTAGAACCCCAAGGTTCATATCACCCCCCCCTCTCACTATATTACATATACACTATATACAAAAAAAAATATTATCAATATATATGTAATTAATGAAAAGAATAAATAAAATGAGTGTAATACATTTAATTTTTATAATATAGATTTTATTTAATATTTATTATTGAAATTTAATCTCTTTAAGCGATCTCTATCAAAAAATTATTTGATACTAGGTCTGTCCATCGGTCGGATTTGGACGGATTCGGGCCCAAAATGCCCAATCCAACACAAACCAACCAAGCTATTATGTAGCCCATTCTCGACCGTCTGGAAATTCGGATTGGACGGGCCTCGGATTGGACGGGTGGGTATAAACGGTTTGGGCCGATTTTTAGACTTAGATAATCTTTTGGGCCTCATTCAAATTCTTTTTTTCCTTTTGTTCATTTTTTTTCTGGAATTTTAAAAACAACCACATTCAGATTTGAATTGGGCCATTAATGGCCCAATAACTCAAAGGCAAAATTTACAAATCAAAAATCAGAAAATGATTATACAAAAAATCAGAACAAGATAAATTACATTAATTCATTAAATTACAATCAATCTACTCACTAATTAGAATCTCATCACTAATCAGAACAGGATAAATTACATTAAATTATAATAAATTAAATACATTTAACAAAAATTACATTAATCAAAATTATCCCAAAAAATCTAAGCTACAAACCCTAGCCGTCAGGAGCCCCATCGGCACCGCCGCGACCACATGACCTCCTCACAGTTGTAGCCATCGTGGCCGGCCTTTATTGCGCCATCTCCAACAATCCCTGTGAAAAAAACAAAAGATGAAGTCACTAAATTAGAGACAAAAGAAGGAGGAAAAAACAAAACAGGGAAAAAAGTTTGGGAAGAAGCGAGAGACTGGGTTTCAGAAGAAAGGAAAAGACAAGAGGGTGGAGGGAACCACCATGGCGAAAACGCATAAAACCAACTACATGCAGGCAGGTCTTCAGTTGCAGAAAACCAAGGCGAAGTTGAAGATCTTTTTCCCAAACTCGATTTCTCGCTTCACCGGTCATTCAGAATTTCAGATCCATAGAACAAGGAAGAGAAAGGAAAAGACAAGGTTGTTGAGGGAACCACCATGGCGGCAGCGAAAGGGAGAGGCTGAGAGGGTGAAAGGAGAGGACGTGTAAGGGGCTGAAGGTGAGCTTGCGGCCATGGTGGGATTGAGCTTGGGCGACAGAGTAAGAGTAAGGGGAGAGGGCGACTAGGGTTTGAGGTGAGAGCATCAGAGGCAGAGAAACTGGGAAGGGAGAAGGGTTTGAAATTGGAAGTCTGGGAGGCTAAGGGGCAAAAACAGTTTTAAATAAAAGAGAGAAAAACTTAAATCATCTCTGCCGTTAGATCATTTCTGAATCAATCTTAACCGTCCATAAGAAGCACAATCCATGTGCTATCTTATAGTCCACTCCTTTTACGCCACGTGTCAGTCGGGTTCGGGTACCGACGAATAAAATATTTCTCACCTGAACCCGCCCGTGTTTACCCGTTCCAAACTGCTTTTTTTACATTGTTTAACCCGTGATCCGAACCCGCCCGCCCGCTGAATGCATATTACATTCAGTTGTGTCGGGTTCCCGGTCGGATCCATTATTCTGGACACCCCTATTTGATACAGATGTTATTATTCATAAGTTTTATAACATGAATGTACTATATGTATAACTTAAATAATAGACATGATAAATTTAACTACTATTTAATATTTATTATTAAAAAAAATTCGGCCCCCTTCATATGAATCCTGGATCCGTCCCTCCATGTATATTCGTCCCTGCATGTAATTTTGACTACTATTTTCCACTGACCTTGTACCTTTTGAGTAATTTATGTTATTTAAGACCGACTTTGTAATATCCGAGATTGTGGCCCAGTTTGGATACAACTTCTGGAGGAAAAAAATAGAATGAATCAAAGAGATAAGATGAATTTAACTTCTCCATAAGTTGAAATTAGTTACTTATGGAGAAGATAAATGGGAGAACTTCTAGAGAAATTAGACTACAAAGACTAGTTTTTACTTATGGAGAAGTTAAATTCATCTTATCTCTTTAATTTATTCTATTTTTTTCCTCAAGAAGTTCTTCTATATAAGTTATATCCAAATCGGGCCAGTATCTCCAACGCTTTATGCTTTTTAAGTATGCCTCTTGTTTAACTTTGCGCTTTTAACGTTTCTAGGTGCTTGTAACGCTTTGCACTTTTAACGTTTTTACATGCTTGTAACGCTTTGCGCTGTTAACGTTTTCACACGCTTTGTTGATTTGATTAATTCGAGATGCTCTTCACATTTGATTTAAATTAAGATGGACCGGGATGCTTTTCACATCTGGTTTTGATTAAGATGGACCAGGATGCTCTTCACATCCGGTTTTGATTAAGATGGGGGTTTTCTGAAATTCTTGGATGGAGATGACCTCCTACAAAATCGATTTATTGTTCCCTATCTTCTTAGTGCTAGCCAGACAGGAAAGGATGTCGGCCCCTGTGTTCTCGGTTCGAGGGACGTGTTGGAAGGTGATTTCAGATAAGGCGTCTGAGGCTTGTTTCACCTTTTCCAGATACCTATGGAGTTGTGGTTCTTTAGCTTGGTATTCCCCTGAGTTGGGAAACCAGAAGCTAAGAGACGCTGCACAAGGCAACCTTTTTTGCCCTTACCTCCTTTGCCATCAGTAGGCCTGCGATACAAGCCTCTTATTTGGCTTGATTGTTTGAAGTATGAAATTCAAACTTCAGTCATTTTTCTATGAATAATCCTCCAGATCCTTTCAGTACTATCCCGGCCCCAGTTCCCTTCTTATTGGAGGATCCATCAACAAAAATGGTCCATTCTTCTACAGCGTTTTTTTTATGCCCCGGCTGTGAGTTCTGCCATGAAGTCGGACAGAAACTGACTTTTAATAGCGGTCCGACTTTCGAAGTCTAGATCAAATTCTGACAATTCTATCGCCCATGCAGTCATTCGCCTAGATAAATCCGATTTATGTAGAACCGTTCTGATTGGAAGGTTGATCTGGACTGTGATTCTGTGAGATTGGAAGTAATGCCTCAGTCCTCTTGTTGTAATCAAGATGGCCAAGGCGGCCTTCTATAATTTCTGGTAACGCATTTCTGGGCCTTGCAGTGCTTTACTGATGTAGTAAATAGGTTGTTGGCTCTTTCCTTCATTTCTGACCAGGACAGACACCACTGCCTGGTCGATGACTGAGATGTATAGGAATAATTGCTCTTCTGGGGCCGGTTTTTCCTAGATGGGGGATTTTCCAAGGCCATTTTTAAAGTCTGGAAGGCTTCTTCACAAGCAGGAGTGCACTCAAATGACTTTCCCTTACGGAGAAGTTGGAAAAAACTAAAAAGGAAGGGACTTAAGAGCCGAGTTCAGAATAAAGCGGCTCAAGGGCGTGATACGCCCATTCAGCTGCTGAATTTCTTTGACCGATTTAGGGCTCTTCATATCCAGCACCGCCCTGCACTTCTCTAGGTTGGCCTCTATTCCTCTGCTAGTCAACAAGAAGCCAATGAAGTGGCCTAATGGGACTCCAAAGGTGCATTTCGAGGGATTTAACCTCATGTTATGCTTTCTGATTCTGCAAAATATCTCTTCCAAGTCGGCTATGTGATAGCCCGTCTTTGGAGTTTTGGAAATGATATCATCAATGTACACTTCTACCGTCTTCCCCAGGATGTCTCTTAAAACCTTTTTCATCATGCGCTGGTAAGTAGCTCTAGTGTTCTTCAATCCAAAGGGCATCATGGTGTAACAGTAGATGTCCTTGCAGGTTATGAAAGTTGTCTTTTCCTCGTCGTCCTTGTTCATGGGAATTTGTTTGTAACCAGAATACGTGTCGATGAAGGAAAGCCACTAGTATCCTGACGAGTTGTCCACCAATTGGTCAATGTTTGGCAAAGGGAAAGAGTCTTTGGGGCATGCCTTGTTCAAGTCAGAGTAATCTACGCACATGCACCATTTTCCACTGGATTTCTTGACCAAGACTACATTGGAGAGCCAGGTCACATATTTGCACTCATGTATGAACCCGACCTTGAGGAGTTCTTCCACCTGAAGACGGGCTGCTTCTTGTCTTTCAGGGCCTATATTTCTTTTCTTTTGGGACACGGGTTTGACACCTGGGTTAATGGATAACTTGTGACAATAGAAGTTAGGATCAATACCGGGCATGTCTGCTGATGTCCATTCGAAAAGATCTGCGTTAGCTAGCAGCAAACTCATCAGCCTTTTTTCCATTTCAGGGGGCATGTCGGTGCCAATCTTGATAGTTTTCTCTGGGGTATCACCAATATGTAGAGGCTTGGTTTTTCCCACTGGCTCAATCCGGTCTCGTTGCCTTCCATTCACCACTGTCCGAGGGTCAAGATCTACCAAACAAACTCCGCCTTTCCCCTGCTTCATTTTGCCCATGTTGGGCTGTGCAACCCGTTGGAGTGTGGCATTGTAGCATTTCCTGGCTTCCTTTCTGTTTCCCACAACAGAAATGACTAGGCCATCTCAGGTGGGGAATTTCATCACCAGGTTCTTCGTGGAAATCACTGCTCCTAGAGCATTCAAGGAAGGTCGACCGAGTATGGCGTTATAAAGGATAGGGCAATCCACCACCAAGAACTTTGCAGTGACAACCTTATTGTCGGATAGGGAACCGACGCAGAGGGTCGTTTGGAGGTAACCTTTGTGTTGTATTCTTTCACCTGTGAAACCCACTAGATCACCTTCATAAGGAAACAGAGTGGGGGGAAGGAGTAACTGTACATAATTTCTGTAGAAGAGTATGTCGACCGAGCTGCCTTGGTCAATGAAGACACGCTCGCCGTCACTATCTTTAATCAATGCTCAATTGACAAAGAGGTCGTCGTGTTCCTTTATCTCCTCTGAGAACTCATTATCAGAGAAAGAGATGACCGGGTTGGGAGCTCGATTTGGACTAGGGTTAACTTTAGATCTCTCCACCGCATACACTTCCCTCAAATGCCTCTTCCTAGAGTTGTTGGATGAACCCCGGCCAGCAAGACCTCCAGAGATCATGTCGATTCTGGCCCTCGGAGTCACGGCTTGCGAATCTCGGTTACTTGGACCGGGGTTTGAGGCTTCTTTTTTGCTTTCCGCTGTAGGTGGAGTATTGGATTTTCTTCTTTTCGGTGCTCCATCGCCCCCAGGGCATAGAGATCTTCTCCTATTGTCTTGACGCTTGTATCCCCCCTGATTACACTCTTTCCTAACATATTTTGCCAGCCTTCCATCTCTTATCAGCTCCTCAATGAGGTATCTCAGCTGGATGCACTCATTAGTAGTGTGACCATACCCTTCATGAAACGCATAGTACTTCGTCTTGTCTTTCTTTGTTGTGGCTTTGAGGGGTAAGGGCTTTCTAGCATTGTCCAATTCAGCGTGCATGACTTCTTTCAATATTTTGTCGGGGGTAGCATTGAGTGGTTGATCATTATTGTA